>PVKP010002079.1:0-130327 GCA_004027715.1 Plecturocebus donacophilus | reverse complement strand
ACTGCCACGTGTGTACCTATGCAACAATATTGTATGTTCTTCACATGTACCCCAAAACCTAAAATGCAATAAAAAAATAAAAAAATAATAATAATTCACTAAACATATGTATGCTTTTATCATTTTACTTCTCCTGAAACTCTCAGGAATAATAATCTATCTCAGGTAATAAAACCAACTGTAAGACTTCTGCTGTGTTAGAATTTTGTTTTCCACAAAGGGGTTGCTGCAAGTCCATGTAACCAGCTTCAGAGTATCATTTTTTGCCAAAATACACCTGTTTTAAAATTGTTATCAGCATAACATTATTTCTTGAAGTTGTCTTAAGTTATTCATCATGAAAAAATATTTTCTCATATCTTTTTTTGAAGTATCTGTGATATCTTTTTTTTACCTTTAATGATTGAAATTTTGCTGTTTGTCTTAATACATTTATATTTTCTGTATGTTAAAGAAAAACTTTAATCCATTGTATTTCATGCAAATGTTTTTCAGTCTGTTATTGCCCTTTAAAATTTAGGTTGGTTGTATATTTATTGTAGCAGTGATTGCACAGTTGAATTTTTCATGGGATTCATTATTTGTTTTGTTGACCTGGTCAGAGGTCAGAAGAAAGCCGGTAACAAACCAGCAGCTTGCATGGATCATGGTGGGGGTGGTGACGGTGGGAAGAGAATTTGATCTGCCCTTTTAATCTTTTCATTTTAAACCTTAATTTTCCTCATTTGTAAAAAGTGAGTGATGTTGAGAAGATAATCTCTAAGGCCTCTTCTGCCACTGAAATAATTTAGCACTAACTTGAATCAAGGATGATTTGGGATAAATGTGGGGGGAAAGTCTCCTTATCTTGCTAAATCTGTTTGTGATGTGGAAACTGTTAGTCTGCTGAGGCTGCCATAATACATAATACCATGGACTGAGTGGCTTAAACAGCAGAAATTTCTCACAGTTCTGGAGGCTGGAAGCTCAGGACCAAAGTCCCAGCAGTTGGCCCCTGGTGACGCCTCTTTCTGGCTTAGAGAAGGACAGTGCCCCCCACGCCCCCGCCCGGCTTTTCTCTGTGTGCAAAGAGAAAGATCTCTGTTGTCGCTTCCTCTTCCTATAAGGATGCCACTCCTATTGGAGCAGGGCCCACCTATACGATCTAATTTAACCTCAGTTACCTCTTGAAAGATCTTACCTCCAAATAATCTTATTGGAGGTTCAAGTTTCAACATGTGAATTTTGGGGGGACATAATTTAGTACCTAACAGTAGCCAACTTCATTCAGTGAATGGTGCCACACCAGCGCGATAATGTTGTTAGAATTCTGACATCAGTGGAGTTGTTGTGGATTGAAGATTCTAAAACCTGCGGACTTTTCCAATCTCTTTCCCTAGCTTCCTCCCACCATACCTTCCTATTCCAGGAACAATGTACTGGCTTTCCTTCCACGCTTCCTTGAGCAGACCATCACGTTCCACCTTCAGCTCTTCCCCTGCGTGGGTACCTGTCCTCCTGGTCTTTGAGGGCTCAGCTTCTTCATTATTCTGGTCTTAGCTCCTCAGCCCAGCCCTCCTCTGTACCAAACTGCTTTTTGTTCTTGCATAGCACTGCCCTCTCCTGAAATTAGCTCCCTTGTTTATTTATTTACTTGTTTATTGCTTACCTGTCTTCCTGTTCACAGACCATGAACTCCATGAGGGCAAGAGTCTTTTACTACAGTGCCTGTTACATACCAGGCTCTCAAAATTATTGATTGGGGAAAAGCTGTTACAAAAATTTCAAGTTGTTTCAAACACAAAATGGAAAGGGGTAACTTGGTGACAAATGCAGCGGATATCAAGGTGACCATTGACACCAAAGCAAAGTTTTGTTTATATATTATAGGAAGCACAGATTCTTTTCTAATAGGATTTTGAGATGATAAAATGGGAACATATAAAATTGAATATCTTTATTTTGGTACCTTCAAATGCATTTTATGCTGAGAGGGAAAATGGGGTAATAAGTGTTAAAAAATTTGAGTGAAACACTAATCTTTCAGTTAATTCAAACTAGGACAGTTTCCTTCAGTATAGGTTTGGAACTCTTTGCCATTGATTTGGGAATTCAAGAATAGTTATTTCACCAATTTACTTTAAATTTGTCTCAAGTGAAGCTAGAAGATGTGTGGCAGCAGAAAGAGTTAAAAGCTCAGGGAGAAAAACTCAAGTCCCTTAACTGTGAGGGGCCTGAAAAGCATGAAGAACGTTAACAAGTTTAGGGGGTTCTCGCCTTACAATTCTTGATCTTTGCAGCCTGGATCTGCATGAAACATAAATCAACCAGTTAATGCAATAAGTTCAAGTGAACAATTTGTCAGTTTTAATAGAAAAAGAAAGTTAAATCATAGCTTGACTAAATTTGAATCATCCTGGTTAAATTAGTCAAAACAGCAGTTAAACTATATGCTCTCATATAAGTTCACTAATGGGTGACTAGAGTTATGTGGCTTCAGCATATATGTCTTACTTCCCCATTGCTGCTGCTTCTCCTCCGAGGAGGACCACGGCTGCTGCAATTGCTTTTGTTCTCTCGCTGTCTTTCTCTGTGTGTGTGTCTTGGGGCGAGGACACTGCCCTTTCCTTAGAATGCTCCCAGTCTAATCCCATCAGTAGTTCAACGGCTGACTCGATTTTGTTTTGCAGTCTGTATTATTGTAAAGTGTAGGGTAAACCTCTTTTTTCTTTTGAATTCTACTTTAAGTTCTGGGGTACATGTGCAGAACGTGCAGGTTTGTTACATAGGTATACACGTGTCATGGTAGTTTGCTGCATCCATCACCCCGTCATCTACATTAGGTATTTCTCCTAATGCTATCCCTCCCTTATCCCTCCACCCCCTGACAGGCCCCAGTGTGTGATGCTCCCCTCCCTGTGTCCATGTGTTCTCATTGTTCAACACCAGCTTACGAGTAGAACATGCGGTGTTTGGTTTTCTGTTCTTGTGTCAGTTTGCTGAGAATGATGGTTTCCAGCTTCATCCATGTGTCTGCAAAGGACATGAACTCATCCTTTTTTGTGTCTGCATAGTATTCCATGGTGTATGTGTGCCACATTTTCTTTATCCAGTCTCTCATTGATGGACATTTGGGTTAGTTCCAAGTCTTTGCTACTGTGAACAGTGCCACAATAAACCTACATGTGCATGTGTCTTTATAATAGAATGATTTATAATCCTTTGGGTATATACTCAGTAATTGGATTGCTGGGTCGAATGATATTTCTATTTCTAGATCCTTGGGGAATTGCCACATTGTCTTCCACAATGGTTGAACTAATTTACACTCCCACCAACAGTGTAAAAGCATTTCTATTTCTCCACAGCCTCTCCAGCATCTGTTGCTCCTGATTTTTTATTGATCACCATTCTAACTGGCGTGAGATGGTAACTCAATGTGTTCGTTAAAGAAATGCAAATCAAAACCTCTTTTTAAAAAATCCTCTAGTGGGTAGTAGAGGTCAGCCTGTAACCTTACCACTACCCCGCTCCCATCACCACCCTGCGATTGTACAGACAAGAAAAGAGAAAAGCAAGTTTAGATCTCCTCTCTGGTAGCCCTCTGCCTGGATCCCTGTGATGGAAGCCAGCATTCCATGTTTACCTTCCTCTTCATCCACAAGTAATGCTCTAGGTGTCTTTAGACCTTGGCATTCCCAATCATACTGACTCCCAGACCTAGAGAAAGGGGACCAGAGTTCCCTTATTCAAATCCAAGCCCCACTGAGTTATCTTTTCCCATCCTGTGAAGGAAGGTCTTCTCCCCAGAAAAAGTGACAGTGGGATTTTTTTTTTTTTTTTTACATAGAGAAAATCAGCCCTTACCCTTAGAATGTTAGTCTGGCTTCCAAAAAGATAGTTATTTGTTGTTTTTGTTAAATTTTCAAGTTTTGTTGGTACATAATAGACATATATATTTATGGGGTACACCAAATGTTTTGATATAAGCATGAAATGCATAATAATCACATTGTGAAGAATGGGGTATCTATCTTTTTAAGCATTTATCTTTTGTTTTACATACAATTCAGTTATACTCTTTATGTTAAAATGTACAATTAAGTTATTGATTATAGTCATCCTGTTGCACAATCAAATAGTAGGTCTTATTCATTCTTTTAAATTACTTTTTTGCTCCCATTAAATGTCCCCAGCTCTCCCCACCTGTCCAGGACCCTTTCCAGCCTCTGGTAATTTTCCTTCTACTCTCTATAACAGCAGTCCCCAGCCGTTTTGGAACCAGGGACTAGTTTCCTGGAAGACAGTTTTTTCATGGACATGGATGGGGATGGGGGATGGTTTGGGGATGATTCCAGTGCATTACATTTATGAATAGATTCTCATAAGGAGCACACAGACTAGATCCCTTGCACATGCAGTTCACAGTAGGGTTTGTGTTCCTATGAGAATCTCATGCCGTTGCTGCTCTGACAGCAGGTGGAGCTCAGGAGGTAATGCTCGCTGGCCACTCACCTACTTTGTGACCCCATTCCTAATAAGCAACAGACCAGTACAGGTACTGGACCATGGCCTTGGGGTTGAGGCCCTGCTCTGTAAGTTAGTTATTTGAAGTCTGTATCAACTCATGCTGCAAAATCTGTTTTATTCATACATGCGTGATACCGTGTGTGGGATACCAATAATCTGGGTTGTAGTTCAGTCTTTTCTAATCTCTCTCAAGTTTTCAAAATCTTGGTGCATAATCTCACCTATGTAATTAAGACTGTTAGAAGTATCAGTTTGTATTTTGCCTAAGTTACCTCATATCCTACCTATACCACTCACTTTTAATTTTTCATTATGCTCTTTATCAAAAGGTTCACAAATAATTTTCATATGTTAATATTTCTATTATGAATCTTTTAAAACCTGCTTTAAAGACTCTACTAATTCAGTGCATGATGCCTTAAAAAGCTTAAGCCTTTTGATCTAATAGACAAGGCAAGGGAAATAATGATTGAGGTAATCGAATCCTCAAATGCTGATTTTAACTTCTGTATTTACAATAGCAATCACTTTTCACATTAGAAAATGAAGGCCAATGAATCTTTCATATCCAAACATGCTAATATTGTTTTATTAAAAGATAATTGAGAAATGGTTGTTGAAACAAAAAATAGAACAATAGTACAAAAATAGAAAAAGTATATCAGGAAACATTGTCACCTTGTATCCAGTCTGGGGATTAATATCACACAAACAGCCTGAAGCTTGAGTTGAATGCGCTTTACAGCCTGCTAAGTAGGTTCTAAGATAAGAACTGCATGACTGTGATGAGTAAAAACAGTTTAACTGGTTGAATCTGCAGTCAAGAAGGGAACTTGAATGGATTCAGATGCTTTTAAAATGGAGGAAAGGTGATACACCAGAGCACGTCCATCATTTATGGAAACCTAATTGTAAATCTGAATAAAAACTAAAGAAATAAATGCCTTTTCAAGCCCTTTGTTTCTTTGCCTTATTCAGTGTTCAATGAGGATCTCACTGACTTAGTTCAAGAAATCAGAGAATGGAAATATATTCCAAGGTTTAAAGGTGTTTTCAGCTACGCCAGATCCAGCAGGGTGGGCTCGGCAGATGTGCACTTGCATTTCTCGTATCCAAGGCCAATGAGTGCAAGACACTTGGAAAGACAAAGACCTCCATTGAAATGGCAATCCCAATGTGCAGGTGTCAGTCTGTGCGAAGAAAAGGAGATCTGAGCCCTCTAGGGAGGGATGCCGAGGCAAAGAGGTGAGCAATCTGTTTAATAATGATGTATGTTTAACAGGGAATCTAGGTTTCTTCCTATCCCTGCCTTCCGGCCTATCAGAGACAGATTTGGCCTGTTGGAACCCAGTTTGAAGTGGGGATGATAATCTCCTGGAACCTTCTGCATTGGTCCTATCCCTATGCATGGGAGTGTCAGACATATGTGAACGACAGCAACTCCATCTTGAATAGGAGCTGGATAAAATGAGGCTGAGACCCACTGGGATGCATTCCCAGATGGTAAAGGCATTCTAGGTCACAGGATGAGATGGGTGAGATAGGAGGTCGGCACAAGATACAGGTCATAAAGACGTTGCTGATAAAATGGATTGCAGTAAAGAAGCTGGCCCAAACCCACCAAAACCAAGATGGCCACGAGAGTGACCTCTGGTCGTCCTCACTGCAACACTCCCACCAGCGCCCTGACAGTTTACCAATGCTATGGCAATGCTAGGAAGTTACCCTATATGGTCTAAAAAGGGGAGGCATTAATGACCCACCCCTTGCTTAGCATATCATCAAGAACTAACCATAAAAATGGGCAACCAGCAGCCTTTGGGGCTGCTCTGTCTATGGAGTAGCCATTCTTTTATTCCTCTACTTTCTTAATAAACTTGCTTTCACTTTACTCTATGGACTTGCCCTGAATTCTTTCTTGCACAAGATCAAAGAACCCTCTTTTGGGGTCTGGATCAGGACCTGTTTCCTTTAACAGGAGGAACTTAGCTTCAAACCTTATCTTGCAGCACAACAACCCTGGAAAACAGTTGGAGGAGACTAGGTTACGGGATGTGGTTAGGGAATGTTTTGTAGAACATCTTATTAATAACTAACTGTTAACTGGTATGGAGTGTTTACTGCTATAAGAAATGTTTCACAGACATTATTTCTGTGAGGTCGGTTTGATGATCTTCATATTAAAGATGGAGAAATTTTGGCTTACAGAGATTAAACCACATATTCTAAATAAAACCTGGGGCTGAGATTCGAATCTAGATCTGATTCCAAATCTTACGTTCTTAACAACCGTGATCTATTTCTTCTAACTGTGGCAACTAGACAAGTTAATGAATTTGGATGATTCCAGACTGTATTTCCTCTCCCAAAGCCCTTCAGCTGTAATATACCCTTCTGGGGACACATTCTAGTCTTTGGTTTTAGCCAGTACAAGCTAGGCACTTAAGAACATCTGGAATCAAAGAAAAAGAAATTCCTCTGTCACTCATGCTGCCTAGGAAAATATGTTTCAAAATTGATTGCAACCTTATGAAATTTTTTTAAACTTTTATTTTAGATTCAGAAATGCCTGTGCAGATTTGTTATATAGGTAAACTATATTTCACAGAGATTTGGTGTACAGATAATTTTGTTACCCAGCTAATAAGCATAGTACCCAATAGGTATTTTTTCTGATCCTTTACCTCCTCCTACCTTCCTCCCTCAAGCAGGCTCCAGTGTCTGATGTTCCCCTTCTATCCATGCATTCTTATCATTTGGCTCCCACTTGTAAGTGAGAACATGTGGTATTTTATTTTCCTTTCCTGCGTTAGTTTGCAAAGCATAATGGCCTTCAGCTCCATCCATGTTGCAGCAAAGGACACGATCTTGTTCTTTTTTATGGCTGCATAGTATTCCATGGTGTATATGTACCACGTTTTCTTTATCCAGTCTACCATTGGTGGACATTTAGGCTGATTCCATGTTTGTGCTATCATGAATAGTGCTCTATTAAAGTACACATGCATGTATCTTTATAGTAGAATGTTTTATATTCCTTTGGGAATATACCACTAAAGAGATGATTGGTTTGAATGGTAGCTCTGTTTTAAGTTCTCTGAGGAATCACCACACTGCTTTCCACAGTGGCTTAACTAATTTACACTCCCACCAGCAGTGTATAAGTATTGTATTCCCTTTTCTCTGCAACCTCACCAGTGTCTATTATTTTTTTTACTTCTTAGTAGCCATTCTGATTGGTGTGAGATGGTTTCTCATTATGGTTTTGATTTGCATTTCTCCAATGATCAGTGATGTTGAGCTTTTTTTCATATACTTGTTGACTGTATGTATGTCTTCTTTTGAAAAGTGCCTATACATGTCCTTTGTCCACTTTTTAATGGGGTTATTTTTTGCTTGTAAATTTGCTTAAGTTTCCTATAGATGCTGGATATTAGACCTTTGTCAGATGTGTAGTTTACAAATATTTTCTCCTATTTTGTAGGTTGTCTTTTTACTCGATAGTTTATTTTGCTGTGCAGAAGCTCTTTAATTAGGTCCCATTTGTCAATTTTTGTTTTTATTGTAATTGCTTTCAGCATCTTTCTTATTAAATCTTTGTCAGGCCAAGTCCTATGTCTAGAATGGCATTTCCTAGGTATCTTCCAGAGTTTTAATAGTTTTGGGTTTTACTTTTAAGTCTTTAATCCATCTTGAGTTGTTTTTTGTATATAATGGTAAAGAAGGGGTCTAGTTTTAATCTCCTGCATATGGCTAGCCAGTTAGGTGAGGTAAGAGATGTGTATTTTATTTGTTTCTGTACAACAATTATACTAAACCTTAGGAACATAAAAACAGTTATCTCACAGTTTCTATGGGTCAGGAATCTAGGCATGGTTTAGCTGGCTCCTGCACTTCAGAGTTCTCATAAGGTTAATAAAAATGTTGGCCAAAGCTCTAGTCCCATCTGACGGCTTGACTGGGAAAGGATCCACTTCCAAGCTCACATGGGTATTGGCAGAATTCAGTTCTTGAAGAGCTGTTGGTTTTAGGGCTTCAACTCATTGTCAATGTCTAGCCTCAGGCAACCCCCAGTTCCTTTCCGTGTGAATCTCTTTAACACAATGTCTTACTTCATCAGAATGTGGAAGCTAAGAAGCTAAAAGAGAGTCCTGTAGTAAGATGGACAACACAGTGTTTCATAGTCAAATCATGCAATGACATTCCATCATGCTTGTTGTATTCTATTTATTAGAAGCAAATCTTTAGGTCTAGCCACACTCAAGAGGAAGAGATTAAACAAGGTCATAAATATTAAGAAGTGGGAATCACTGAAAGTCGTCTTCTAAATCTACCACAATATACACATAAATGTCAATGTGCAGCAACAGATGAAGGGTTCCATATGAGTAGAATAAAATAGAAATGCACAAGGGGGAGGAACCAATTATGACTGGAGGCACAGGAAGGAGATAATATGTATAGCGCAGAGTGCTGGCCACATCCTACTTATGTTCCAGCTTGAAAGGCACACGTATATGTCTCATAGCAGAAAACAATTTGAAAATTGCTGTTCTTGGCATTAGAAACTGATATAGTTTTGATGTGTGTCCCTGCCCAAATCTCACATTGAGTTGTAATCCCCAGGGTTGGAGATGGGGCTTGGTGGGAGGTGATTGGATCATGTGGGTGAGTTTCTCATGAATGGTTTACCACCATCCCCTTGATGCTGTCCTCAAGATGGTGAGTTCTTATGAGATCTGGTTGTTTACAAGTGTGTGGCACCTTCTTCTCTCTGTCTTGCTCCTGTGTTCACCACATGATGATAAAGTTGAAAGCCATCAATGAAAGCTCCCTGAGGCCTTCCCAGAAGCTGAGTGATGTTGGTACCATGCTTGTACAGCCTGCAGAACCATGAGCCAATTAAACTTCTTTATAAATAAATCACCCCATCTCAAATATTTCTTCATAGCAACGCAAGAACAGCCTAATACAGAGACTCATTGAAGTGTTGTGAACAGGGGAGTGACCCCTTAAAGCAGAACGTACAAAAGATTGGTGGGGATTCATAAGGCTGAATGGAAGAGAAGACTAGAGCTATAGAGCCACATGAAGCAGTACTGCAATATTGAGAATGCAGAATAATAACTGAGATTGTATTTAGGTTGTGGAAATGCAAAGAAAAAAATGTGAGAAAGAGACAATGAGAAGAAAGGACAAACTAGTCTCAGTGACAATTGAATTGCAAGTTAACCAAAAAGGAGAACTTGAAGAGAACTCATTTTTGCCCTGGAAATCTAGGCTAATGCTAGTCTTATTAATGAACTCGGAAAGTCAGGAAATTATTATTATTTTTTTGATGGGGTGGGAATGATTGCTGTTAGAGATGCTTCTAGAGAACTCATAAGGTTGATACTCAGAATAGGTTTCTCTCTTGACCTTACTTAATATTAGTAAAAGTCCTGTTTTAGGACATGTGGGCAAAGACAAAGCTCATTAAACCAAGCTAATATCTGCTATTCTAGTAGACCTTGAAATGTATTACCATCATCATTGCAATGCTGAGATTTTGTTTCTTGAATTCCCCAGGCCGAATTTCTGCCTAAATAAATAGCCATCAGATGACATTACAGGTCAATTTATCATAGGGTATTATAGATAATCAATTTACAAATCATTTGGGAAAATTTTCCTGTAGCTGTTTTATTGGCTACTATTAGTGTCACATGTCAACCATCTATTATTTTGGATTTGCAACGGCAGCTATTCTTTTACAAGAAATCCAATCAATTTGGTGCACAGAGGCTTGTTATTGAGGTAAAATTCACACAATGAGGAAAGCTGCTTTTGTTCCAATAAGACTATGCCATGGTTTGAGGTTCCATTAGTGTAGCAATATATAGTTACAATTGTACATAACTTGGCAGAGCAATTTTGATCGATAAACTATGATGGTTTAATTTAAGAGTATGTTAGAAAATAAGAAAAATAAAGGTTTGGAAAACTGCATTTTGTCCTTACAGTTGTAATACTGTACATGGAAACAATCATCTCAGCTTTTTATGAAAGTCAGAATTGTCAGCCATATGACACAAATTCCCCAGACACTGTATGAACAGACTCTAGGGCACAACTGATGCCAGGGATAAAGTTGAAAGCACATTTATCCATCTCGTTCACGGGCTGGTAACAGAGTCTGTGTATTCATTGGAACTTTGCCTCTGCCAAAACCAGGAGTCTCTGGAATATAAAACACAGGCAGTTCTTAAAAGAAGCTTATCGAAATGAAATAAAAAACTAGTAGAATGATGTTTAATTTGTGGTTCTTGTCTTGCTTTTAGCCATGTGAATTAATTGGTACATAATAACAAAAGGAGGTCAGAAGCCTAGAAATGGTCTGGAAAGGGCTCAATGAAGACCTCATACATAAATGAAGATATGGCTGAAGACGAGGGACTGCTTTAGATTGCCTGGGTAGGCATCCCTCATGCTAGCAGGCACTTGGAAGGCTGAAAGAAGCCAGCTGGAGCCCATATCCCTGGTCAGTTTTGAGGAGATAGGAATCTCCTTACTCATGTGCGGTGATGCAGAAGATATTCAGAACAGGAGGGTGCTGTGAACACACGATGACAAAAGTGGAAAGCTTGCAAGGGAGAAGGAAGTTGCTGTGTGGTTTCTGGTGTTGAAATGCTTCTCATATAAAGTAGTGTTTTTTCTTCACTTTTGTTTTTGGTTTTCATTTGACCATCCTGGCTCTCCCCACTACTTGTGAAATTGTCTCTATAGATGGAAAGGTTAGCATTCACCATTTCCTAAAACAAATTTCTTAATTAAGGAGTTCCTTTAACAAAATGTGACATCTGATAGATTTGTATTTTTGTGGGAGTTTTTCTATGAGAGGAAAATAGTATCCTACCAATTATCAATGGAGAAATCACATCATTTCTTCTGTCTTCAAAAAAATCAGTCAGTTGAAATAGATGTGGAAACAAACGTGTCCATTGGGTTCATTGACTGTAGTCTTTGCTATGTGAGGAGAAGCACATGCTGAGATGGCTGGGAGGAACCTTGATGACTGTGAAGCCTCATAGCTGTGAATTGTATGAAGTGTTTATGCCAAGCTTTAGTCCCCCACCCAACCCTCAACACATGTTAAAAACACAGTTTCCAGGAATCAAGGGCATGGTTAAGTCCCAATTGCAAATTGAGATGAAATCCCTAATCTATTAAAAAACATTTAAACTAGAAAGAGTAAAAAGGTTTAACTTCTTAAACTATTACCTTTTAAAAAAAGATGTAGATATTTTAATAATTTTCCTAGGGGAAAAAAGAAAACAGATGTCATGTTCATTCAAATAAACAGCGTTCACTTAACTACACTTAGTAAGGTCTACAGTGCATGTGATGTCCTAGTAATTGCTAATGGGAATGTAATGAAAAGTTTCCCAAGTATAAGGAGAAACAAGACACAAGTGCATGCACTCTTGAGTAGTAGTGAGAGATTTAAAAATAGCTGAATAAGACATTCTAGAAAAAGCAAAACTATAGAGACAGTAAAAAGATCAGTGGTTGCCAGTGGGCCAACGGAGAGAAGGAGGATGAACAAGTGAAAAAGCACAGGGATTATTTATTTATTTTTGAGATGGAGTCTCCCTCCATCACCCAGGCTGGAGTGCAGTGATACCATCTTTGCTCTCTGCAACCTCTGCCTCCTGGGTTCAAGCGATTCGCCTGCCTCAGCCTCCTGAGCAGCTGGGACTACAGGTGCACACCACCATACCCAGCTAATTTTTGTATTTTTAGTAGAGACGGGGTTTCACCATGTTGGTCAGGATGGTGGATTTCTAGAACTGGGAAATTATTACATTCTCCCTGAAAATGTAATGGCGGATACATGACAAAGCATCTGTCAAAACCCATAGAACTGGACAGCACTGGGAGTGGATCTTAATGTAAGCTGTGGACTTTAGTTAATAGTCACTTGCCAATATTGGTTCATCCACTGTAACAACTATACCATGGTAGTACAAAAGCTAATCATAAGAGAAACTGAGGGGAGGATGCTTTTTGCTTTGTTCAATTTTCTGAAAAACTAAAACTATTCTAAAAATGTGAAGCCCATTAATTAAAAATAACATACCTAAAGAACCTAGTAGGAGCTATTTCAAAGAACAGTTTTGCAAAATGCATAGTTTAGACAAAACTTGTAATGGGAACTCAGAGGAAGGTGGTATTACTTCAAGCAAATGTGGTCAGAAAGGACTGTGCAAAATACATAGGCTTAGTGAGATTTTGAAAGATCAGTTTAGGTGGATGAAGAATTGCTGAATGGGCTGTGCTGGGAGGCTAGTGGATGTGAGACAATAATGGAGTTGGAGAAATGTCATATGTAAGAGGGCTGCCAAACAATGTGTGAAATATAACATCATTTCTTGGTGTGGAAGGTAGGCTTTAAATGGAATTTAAAATAGTATTTTTGAAGGCCTTTGTATTAGTCCATTTTCATACTGCTATGGAGAAATACTAGAGACTGGGTAATTTATAAAGAAAAAGAGGTTTAATGGACCCAGTTCTACATGGCTGGGGAGGTCTCACAATCATGGTGGAAGGCAAAGGAGGAGCAAAGGCACATCTTACATGGAGGCAGGCAAAAGAGAGTACCCAGGGAAAGTGCTCTTGATAAAACCATCAGATCTCATGAGACTTACTCACTATCACAAGAACAGCACCAGAAAGACTCACCCTCATGATTCAATTACCTCCCACCGGGTCCCTCCCATGACATGTGGGAATTGTGGGAGCTACAATTCAAGATGAGATTGGGTTGGGGACACAGCCAAACCATGTCATCCTTGAATATCAGGCTAAAGTGTATGGGCTTGACCCTCTAACCAAAAAAGGAGCCACAGCAGGGAAATAATAGGGTCAAGGTGTAATTTGAGTATGTTTTTAAAAAATATAATACTACAAGGTAATTGTAAAAGTGCTGTGAAGGTACAATGGGAGGAAAATATCCTTCTCCCATCCCATTCCTATAGGATGACACCTGTGAGTTAGAGACAGAATTCCTAGAATAGATACTGTCAATGCTCTGCCTAGATTCCCTTGGGTCGATTTTCCTTCTGTTTGCAGCTGCCTCCAGCTCCTGTGTGCTTTTGCTTCTAATGGCTTACACCTTCAGACTGCCATCGCAGACTGTCAGCTCCTGGAATGCCTTTGTCTGCACATGCACAGAGAGCCAGAAGAGGCTGGGAAATTGTGCTCCTCACCACCCTCATCCCTCCATTTTTATCAGCCAGGCCTTAGTTACTGACCTCAGCAGCTTCTCTTGGATCTATTTCTTTACTCTATCATTTGCACATGAATCATTGCCTCAGAATTTGCTTTTGGGGTCTCTGGCTCAAGAAAATTCCCTAGTGACAAGATTTGCAAGAGTTTAGCCTTAGAACTCTGGAAACTCTCTGGATATCCATCTTGTTATCTGCATGCTGAGGTCATTGGTCTGTGACAGTGATTTCTAAATTTCCCTTTGGCTTTAGCCTTCTAAGAGCTCAGCTCTAAGTCTTCTACTTTGGTCAGGGTAAAAACTGAAATGCTTAGAGAATAATCTGTGTCCTGATTCCAGGAGTGGTCCCAATGCTTTTACTCAATTTTTCAGTAATTACCTGTATTACTAGTTGAGATGAGAGAAGTCAATATACCAGCAATTAGGAATACACTGGTTTTATAAGAACCACTTGCTTAACCAGTACAAGTAATTTGGGAGAAATAAGAAATATATACAGAATCATGGCAGATTGTTAAATTAGAGAAGAATAAGGTGAAGGTAAAGAATTTTCCTCAAAAGAAAAAACAAAGGCAATGTTTAAGCAAAATAAATGGAACCTAGACTCAAAGGTCAAAAGAGAAGAGTAAGGACATATTTAAAACTTACGCAAGAAATGTTTACATGGGAGAAGGATGATAGAAAGCCTGTTTGAGTCAACAAATATAACTGAACTCACCACTGTCTTATTATTTTGTCCACAAGAGCCATTACAAAGGTTCTGGGGGATGTAGTGTCTATGAAGACTTAATCTTCTCGGGAGTATAATAATAGGAGAACAGCCTTAAGAGGCAAATATGGGAAGTCAAACATGTTAAAAACAGAATTCCTTTGGGGCAAAGTTGGGAAGAAAGCAGAGGGCCTGGGATACTCTTCTACCACTTCTTTGAACGTGTCTTGTTCACGTTCCTTCATGGTGTCCACCCCTCAGATGCCACGGCCAGCCAAACCCTCTTGCCAAGCGACACCATGCTGCCCCACCCCCAACAGCCCCTTCCTTCTTTATTGTCGTCTCCACCCACTTGGGTTCCTCTCATCTCTCAACATATTTTTTCTTCCTTTAGCTCTCATTCTCCTATAATGTATTAATGGGTGGAAATGGCTTATTAATTACTTTAAGTAATCTGTCAACGTACTGGCTAGATAACTGATTACCTTTCTTAGATAGCAATGTTCTAACTTTTAAAGATGAATACTTAGCATTGCAGTCAATTGTTGGTCTGGCTAGGGATGGGGGATATTTTTGAACAAAAGTGATGTTTTTCTGGCCCGTTTTCCTAAGAGAGACAATGACACAAATCTGTTCAAATAAATTAATATTGCCTTTGTGAAGACTGCCCCATATGGCAGGAAGAAGTTTACATGCCAACATGTACTTCCATTGTATGTTTGCACTAACGGGCACTGAATGGAGTAAATTAATTTTTCTGTTTTTCAGGGTGGTATTAATTGACCTATATACCTGGTAAGCTGTGTAGGAAATTGCAGGAAATCGCAAATATGGGATGACCTTGCATCATTTGAAGAGGGGAGGTTTAAAAGATAATTTTAAACTTATCGAGATGGACAATGGATGCTTTCAGTGTTCCTCAAGTCACACAAATGGCTTACTTATTGGTAAGAATGATCCTGAAAGCTTTGGAAAATAAGATAGAACACATAGGTGACATTAACAAGTATAATTTGTGTGAAATTGTAAAGGCAAAATCCAGATTACAATAGGCTTCAGCACAAAAGGAGAAAACAGTGAGTTTGACAAATAATTGGAGGAACTTTGCTGTAAAGGGAGGGGAAAAGTGGGCAGCAGCTGGAGGGTAAAGTGGGATCAGGAGAGGGTGATCTTTGCTTTACAGTGGGAAAAATATTAGTATTTTATATGTTAGTATCAAAAAAAATAAGAATGATACATTGATAATGCAAAAGAAAGTTACTAGAGCAATGACCTTAGGTAAATGAGAGAGGGATGGAGAACATAAGTTGTGGAGGGCTTTGCCTACTTTAGGAGCACGGAAAGAGCACAGGAACAGGAAAGAGGGCAGAGCGTCTGGGCCCAAGTGAAGGAGAATGGATAGATGTGATGCCGAGAGCTTGTGGAGCTCTTCAAATTGCTTCAATTCTCTGCAAAATCAGAAGCAGAGTCATTACTGAGACTGAAGATACAGAGATTTGGGAAGACCACAGGGTAGAAATGAGCCAACTGGTGATGAGAGTCTTGGGGATAAGGGATGGCCTGAGTATCCTAGGCTTCTCGTGGGGACTGACATGATACGACTGTCCTGATGATCACAGGTAGTTAATGGTGGCTGAGCTACATGTGTTGGGGAGAAGAGTTTTCCAGAATTCTGGCTGTCCATCTTGATCTTTGCTGATGCAGACATGAGCCTGTCAGATGAACACGTTTTATCCAATGGGAAGACCCCTCTCTTGACTTACTACAACCGTTATATACAATATGATTTCCCATTAGACTGATATTATGAAAGTTGATTTTGCTGACTTAGTGATTTTGATTAGACCTGCACTGATTCTAGGCTGGTTGATCTCTGGCTCTTAGAATAATCATGCAAGTGGAATAAAACTGGATTTTTAAAAAGACCTTTACTACTAAATCTTGAAGCAGCTGCTAAACACAATTTAGTGTTCTTAATTTTACAAAATTATTAAGGCAGATAATTATTACAGTTAATAACAAAAATAATTCCTACCATCTCAATGCGAGCATGTTTGTGGTTACTGGAGGCAGTTCTCCACATCACACAACCTCATTGATTTATGTCCTTAAACCATGCCTTTGATGAAAAGGGTCATGGGCAGAATATTTGAGAACACTTCAAAACTCTTAGGATAAAGTTGTTATATGCACTTGTTTCTGGATTGGCAAATCCAATCCAGAAACAAGTGCATATAACAACTTTATCCTAAGGGAAACATATTATGTTTTTATCCTTAAATGGTGTTAATTTCAATCAAGACTGACTGCTTGGTTGGTGGAGAAATGTCAGTAGCCACTGACTTCGGAGTGTGTTGGCCAAAGTGGACCTAAAGGAAGCAAGAGAACAAATGCCTTTAGGGTGACTTTTTCAATCCCTGCAGAATTCTTCAAGTGAAGCTGATGTTATTTAACCATCTGCTGTAGGTCATTTAACACATAATCTATCCACAAGAGGAAAGTCGTGCCATTCCAAAGCCAAAAGCAGGGAAAAAATACATCTTCATAAGATCAATTCAAATTAATACTAACTGCTCTTGTCACTTTTAAATATAAGACAGGATCTCAAATTAACAAACATGCAAATGCATAAGAGATCAACTTTCCCTGATTCCCCTGAAAGAAAGACTGGGGAGAGAGAAAGGTGGGAAAAGACATTAACAGGAGTAACGAAGTGCAATTCCTTCTTTTGAAACATGTTCAGTCTCTGAGAGCATTTTGTCCCGCTGTAGATGAAGCGGCTGTGGCCATGAGCGTGCATTGGATTTCCACAAGGTCACATGGGCAAATGGCTGCCACCTTTTCATGGGGCTGTCAGTATTAATTTTTGCCTTTCTGAACTCGTGGAGACAAAATATTACTAGGTGAAAATTTCGAAATATAATAAAATCTTTAATAAAAACTCTTATGAAGAAAAGACTGAGCAGTTACAACTTAGTCCTCACTTAACGATTCTTACTGGAGTATATTTAAAAAATTAAATGAAAAATTTAGTCAAAAAGAACTGTGTCCATCCAAATGTAACTTCATATTACTAGAATTTCAGATCTCTATAGGACAAAGTGAGCATTTGTAAACTGGATATAGGTTTCAGGATATAGTTTTCACAACAGATTCATGTTTTATTTTTGTTTTACAGGTGAGTTTAAAGAATTGACTTATGATAGATGATCATATTGAATCAATAGCATATTATTTACTTATATACCCTCAAAATCAAATGATCACAGTGGAATAAAAATTTGATTCTAGTGCCCTGCACATCTATGGTGGTTATTAGCTAATTCACAGTTCTTTTCATCCATTCATTCATCAAATAGTATTGTACTTGTGCCATTTGTCAGGAAGTACACAGAGAACAGGATAATGTAGCAGCAACCAAGGCAAACATGTTTTTCTTGTGCTCAGAAGCCATTCTGGAGTCAGGCAGACTGAAATAAAACAAGCAATTATAACAAAGTGTGATAGATCCTTTGATAAGGCGAGTAGAGTTGTTTTAGGAGCACATGAGAAGAAACATACACGAATGTAGAAAGAACAGTCTGGGGCTATAGCAGATAGTCATGGAAGCCTTCCCCGGGGGAAGCAGGCATGAAAGAGTGGACTAAATACACTGGCATGCACAATGCTCAGCAGCCCACACTCTCTCCTTTGATCTTCTTAGTGGAGGCGTTTCTACTCAGAGGCCATTAATGGGCAGTACCACCTATGGGCCAAAGTTCTGTAACCCTCTGTCCTTTAACTTAAGTTAACTTATGGTCTTTAGCTATAAGCCTTTCACCAGAGGGCATTTTCCTTTTCTTTGCACACCCCAAATAAGTGCAAAGAAAAGGAAAATGTCCTTTGCTGAGAGACTTAGAGTTAAAGCAGATAATCCAGTGTCTGTGCACTCAGCTGACAGACACCTAGACATTCCTGTCCTCTGTCCAGTCAAGTCGAAAAATATCCTGGGGTCATGATGGCATCAGCTTATATTAATGGTGGGTGGAGGAAAATGAATCATTACACTCCCCACTGGGCATATAAACTCTGGCACCAGCTCTGTTGCCTATTACTCCTTTTGTAAACTCATATGTAAAACTGAGATTATCTTCCTCTGGCTGCAAAGAATTGATTGTCTTTTAATTGCTGATATTCGTTGCTCTATGTTAACACTGCCCAGGAAAAGCTATGTGCCCAAATGAGATGTCTGGAGTAGTGGCCTCCTGAGGGCAGGTGTGATAGTCTTGGAGAGGCCAACTGGAGCCCTTGATAAGGATGTTGAGGTAGGTAGTTGGAAAACAATCTGGAAGTTTTTCTTTGCAGAAGCAAACAGCTTGGGAAGAATCAGGAAGAGTTGTTCCTGATTGGCAGGATTTGAGCAATAAGCCCATTAGAAAGAAATCCTAAAGCAGGAACAGATGTTTAGGGTGGAAGACATAAAGTCATGAAATGTGGGAATTTGGCTATGAGCCCAGAATAAAAGAAGTTGAAGAATTTCATGGGGGACATCCGGAACACTGCAGTTTGGGGATTTGAGTTGCTGCAGGGGAAATTTCAAATGGAAACTCTCATGTGAATCTGGGTCTGGATGGCAAAGGGCTTCATGTCTTTATAATGAAATAGTTCTGCCTTTGACTGAGTGTAGAAATTTAAGGAGGCTTGTAAGTTAGTTCCAGAAAACCTGTATGTCTCTATAATTGTAGCAGAGCTATTTTACCAGCTGAATGACAAAAAGAGTGTCTGAAAGAGGCATTAAAAAAAAACAAACTTCATCTGAGCTGAATAATGATATGAAATGGGAAGGAGCAGAAGTATTTGGTTTATGGAGAAGAAATTGTTATAAAACTCCAGATGGTGGCACCATATTGTTATTTTAATAAGGAGTCTCTCTCCTTGTCCTGTTCTGGGTCCATGTGTCATCTCCAGCACCAAGTCCAGCCACTACCCTGGTTGTTTCAGTTAGTTTGGCAACTTGATGACTTCATGGGGTCTGTTGGGTTATTCTGTGTTATGAGAGGAAGGAGACTCCGTGATCCACAGTTGGTCCTCAGGGCTTGTCCATGGCCACCAATAGATAACTGGAAAGTAGGAAGTGCAACATTAGACAACAGGAGACTATTTTAGGAAGGGAACAAGAATGAGGCACAGAAGTGTATATTACTGTATCTTCCTCAATGTGAAAGGCTGAATCTGTGTCATAGAAATAAAACAAGATGAAAAGTTTCTACTTAATTGAACTTACCTGGAAATAAATACGTTTTGGAAAATACTTTCAACACAACAATTCAACTCCTAGGGTAATCCTGTAAATTGAGAAGTTTTCTGGGCTCCTGGTGGCCCTCTTTGGATATATGTAAGATGTGCCCCCTTGGGCAAGGGGTGGAAGATGCTGCCTTCTATTCCCAAGCCAAATGAGAAGGTCTTCAGGAGGATCCTCTTTGAGCTTTGAAAGACATGTCTTGTGGTTGGGATGCAGAGGACTAGAGCCAGGCTTAGGCTTGAGAAAGCTCAAGTGGATTATAGCCTTAGGTGTGTCTGACTGCAGGTGAAAGCTGGAGGAGTGGCTAAGAAAGCCGTTTGCCTAGGACTGAGGAGTTGTTGGGATGTGGGACTTTCAATAGTAAAATTGGCACAGTATTGGGCAAACTAGGATGCTTGGTCACCTAGGTGTTGTATTGGGATTGAACTGCATCTCCAGCACTTATAAGTGAAGGGTGGCCTGAGTGTTTCCTGTGGGTCTTCCCACCTGGGAGAGAGAGCAGACATTGGGCCTTGTCTAGGAGGGCCACTTGGAGCAATGAGGCAACATCAGTAGAAAGTGTTTTTCTTTTTTGGGAAATGGGTGTCTCACTCTGTCACCCAGGCTAGAAGGCAGTGGCATGATCGCAGTTCATTTCTACCTCTGTCTTCACTCCAGGGCTCAAGCAGTCTTTCAACCTCAGCCTCCCAAGTAGCTGGGACTACACGTGCATGCCTGGCTAATTTTTGCATTTTCCTGGCTAATTTTTATATTCTTTAGAGATGGAGTTTTGCCATATTGCCCAGGCTGGTCTTGAATTCTTGGACTCAAATGATCTGGCTGCCTTGGCCTCCCAAAGTGCTGGGATTAGAGGCATGAGCCACCCTTCCCAGCTAGAAAGTATTTTAAAGTATACTAATGAGCTGAGAAAGAAAGCATTTTGAGGTTTACTCAGGAGTGGCATCTTAGAATGAATATTTATTTGGCCTAGTGGCAGTGCAATGGTAGGATAGCAAGATCTAGCAGGGAACCTCTGAAACCCATGCAAACCTCCCTGGGGAGAGAAAGTCACTCAGTATGCAGGGTACCACCCAGGGTTGTCAGTATGCAGGGTACCACCCAGGGTTACAGCTTCTGCCACCTGGCAGTCCCAAGGTGTGGAAAGCCACTCAACCAAAGAATAACTGATCTATCCTCATACCCTTTTGCTTTGTCTTTGACCAGAAGTGAAACAGCAGCTTGATGTCAAGTAGGGACAGAAGTCCCTCAGGTGAAGTTGCAGAGAAGTGTCATGCTCCCTTCCCTTGCAGGAAAGGGAGGAGATATAATACTAAGTCAACTATGGTCTTTGATATCTTGGGCCAGACATTCTTTTTATTGCATTTGCTGTTGCATTAGTTTAAAGTAAGCTGAATTTACTGATTACTCAAGAATCAGCAATAACGTCTCACAACAGTTTCCATCTAGAGGCAAAGGGGGATAATGTTCACAGAATGCAGTTTAAAAGGACCTGGCGGACAACAATAAAGTCGTGTAATATTCTGAAACCTAAGCTGTTATAGAAATTACACTAGTAGTATCCTAATGGGAATACACGCAATATATACAGAAAATGCCAGCCGATTTTGAAGCAGTAGCTCCTAACGCTGTCAGTATCATGATATCCTGGATATCAAGCATGCTTCTTTAGCTTTCTATTTCCATTTGGAAGCACCCAGAGTTGATGTCTTCATGCACTGCTCTTTGAGCTCCTCACGTTGGGTGAATCTGGTATCTTCAAGGCCATATTTTACAGCAGTCTGTAGGCTTTAACTTGCCACAGAAGCAAATTTGCAGGTGTCTGGAGGGCCTACACTTTTAGAGGGACTGCTTAAAAGCCTCCCTCTTTCCCAAACAGGAGGCCAGACCGTTTATCACAGCCAGAGGCAATGCATGAAATGACTGTAACAAACAAATGAGTGAGTGCCCAATAAATCACAGTAGCTTGATTAATCAATAAAGATATTGATTTTCTTAGTGATATTTCACATCCCTTCCCCCTCTCCCAAGTAAGGGATTTATGCAGGCCACTGAAAGATAAATTTATCTTCCATTCTTTGGGGCTTGTATTTGACCCAGTGTAATAGGAATTGATCATTATCTAAATGTTGTTTTGGCTGGAATGTTGTAATTTGCTGTATTACGAAAATGTGTAGAGTTGCTTGTACATGTACCGTCATCCCTAGTTACATCTTTTTATAATACAGACTAATGTTTCATATCAGGGATCCCCTTGGAGCTCTCCTTTCCCAATTATATGCCAATGAGGAAACATAATACCAATTAATGGTAACTTTCCTACATAGAAGGGGCCATGCTGCGAAGATGGTTATTTACCAGTTTTATGTACTCTCTGTAAAAATCTTCCTGGAATGAAAAGGCCAGGTGCTGTGCTACGATGCCTACTGCATCAATTATTTCCTTCCGGAGGGTTTCAGTTCCACAGAGGGAAGCATGGCTTCCTTCTCAAACCCCTGGTTAGGTTGCATGTTTGTGTGCTGCTCCTGAGCTATGAAAATAGGAGGGCAGGTCGCTATCACTGGCACTGCCCAGGCACAGTCCAGCTCCCTTCTGCTCCACACTCACCTCCCCATGAGAGATGCTCAGCCTACATCATGAAACTTGGGTAGCCACCTCATTCTCTTCTTGGCCTAAGGCAACCTTAGAAGACTCAGTACTAATTCATCCAAACCTTAAATTAGTGAAACCTAAAAGATGAGCAGTGCAATCACATGACTTGTGCTTTCTTCAGCAGGGAATGTGGCCCTGGATATTTGTTAGTGGGTACTGATCCCTCATAATGCTGATTATATTACATACCTTTGGTTCTTTTATTAAAAAACTCTCAGTCTGTTAGCTGTTTGTAATGCTTGACCATAACTTTAAATTCTGATAGGCATCTTTTTTTAAAAAAAAAAATTTAAAAATCATTCCTTAAATCTCTTCCCAATGTATAGTCTTTCCCTACGTGGTCCTATCTAATCCCATGATTTAAATACCACTTCTATGCTGGGTACTCTCAAATATATATCCATTGTGTTACCTAAGCCTCAGACTTACATTATGCATCTGTTAATGTTGAATCTCCACTTAGATGTCTCATAAACATCTATGCGTTCTCATGTCCAAAATATTCATCTACCCTCAAACCTATTCTCACCAGGGATTTTTCATTTCAGTGAGTAGCATCAGTATTGACGCAGCTTTCTAAGCCAAGAGTTACTCAATCAGATATTCACAGAGCTGACAGGAATTTTAGAAGGTAAATCTAATTGTATTATGTTTAAAGTCCTTCAGCGTCTTTGTGCAGAACTTAGAAGATAATTCAAAATTTTCCCTGTGGTCTTTAAGCAACGTCTGCTTCCTGCCTACTTCTCAGACCTCTGTTCATCTGCTATACTCTGGCTACTTTAGCCTCCTTTATTTCCTTGAATACACCAAGGCCTTTCCTGTCTCACAATTTTTGCCTTCCCTTTCCCTCTGCTTGAAACTCATTTTACTCCATATTTCTTATCTCAGGTTAAATGTCGCTTCTTCAAAGATGCAATTTCTAACTTTTCTACCCAAAGTAGGTTATCCTCCGGTTACTCTCAAAACGTCTTTGTTTCCTGCAGATCACTAGTCTCAATATGTAATTATTTTGTTAATTTATTCATGTGTTAATATTTAGTGACTTTCTAATCTCTTCAAAAAACACTTTTGAGGACAGCGACCACATCTCTCTTGTTGATCACCAAATTCTCAGTGCCTAGCTCAGCTACTGGCACCTACAGACACTCAATGTGTTCTTTGTTGAATCCATACACATAAAAAATAGTAAATAAACTTACTGAAAACCTAGCTTCCCTCCCATGAAATTATTATCTAACAGCAAACAATTGATAATACTTTGTGCTTTTGTGGGTGTGGGGCAATTGCACACTCAAGTATAGTTGATAGAACTATAAATAGATCTAACTTTTCTAAAAGACCATCTGGTAATAGAAAACATATAACATGTGTAGGCTGTATGATCCAGCAATGATACTTTTAGAAAATAATCACAAAAGGGGAAGAGATTGATGTCCAAGGGGTATATCATAGAGCTATTCATAATAGCACCAAATTGGAAACAACCCTAACATCCACTAAACTGGTTAAGTAAATTACAGTACATACATACAATTGGATAATATGTGACTGTTACAAATGGTAAAGATCTATATTTATTGACATGGATGGATGTCCATGACATTTTGTTGAGTAAAACTCTCAGATTACATATATTATGTACATATATTATGATTCCCCTCACACAAAGTGATTTATATATATTTAACTCTATGTACAAATATATCTAGAGGGGAAATGGAAGGATGTTTATTCAAATGTTAGTTGTGGCTATGTTATGGTAATAAAAATTGAAGTGATTTTTTGCTTTTCCTGACTTGTATGGTTTTTATAAGAATGTATACTTTTTCTCCTGACAGTAATACTATCAATCAATATAACTACCTTACTTGACTTTATTTGCTCATATTCTATTTGGAAATATTTAATATATATCCATAAATAGGTTTTCTCTGTTTTATGGTTGGTTTGTCATGTTTTGGTAGCAGGTACATGGTACATATTTAGCTAGTTAAATTTTAAAAATAACTAGAATGCGCTTTCTTATTTTGTTTGCTTTGTCTATGCTCCAGAACAGTGTAAATACTACAGGAATAATGAGATCACTAAACTGTTAAAATATCCAGGTTAGAAGCACAGAAGTGGGGGTGATGGTATTTCTTTGACAACATTTTAAATGTCTTCTGCAGTTAGACTATTCTGAATTACTGCCTGTTCAATTAATCAGTTTTGGGGCTTCATGTATTCCTAGAAGCCTTTTTATTTTCAAAGATACTGAGAAAATTTAAATAACCATATTATAAAAATAAAATAAAATATAATTTTGGCTACATAATTTTCTTTTCCCACTTTTTCTCAGTTAGCCTTATCAAGGTTGTATCTATTTTTTTGTGTTTGCTTCAAAGTAATAACTCTTTGATTAATTGATTTTACTGAATTCCTATTTTCTAATTAATTTAGTTGAGTTTTTATCTTTATTAATAACATCATTTTAGTTTTCTTGTTTATTTTATCTTTCCTTTTCTAAATTCTTAGGTATTTTGTTTACTTATTTTTATTCTGTTCTTTAAAAGTGAAACTCAGTAAATCTCATTTCCAGTTTTCATTCATGTAGGTTCCTGCTGGTCAGAATGATCGAACAGGAGAAAATCAATAGGCAAAATGCAGATTTTATCATTTAAAACATGGGGGTCTATCTGGTAAAACTCAGATAAATGATTATTTATCTTTTAAAAATTTAAGAAACCATTTACAATACTTTATTTTTTCAGTGAAATTCAGGAGGATGCTGCTTTCCTAAAACAACTGGGGTGATGTAGAAAGGGAGCAATTTAAGAGCAGAACAGATTTCTTACTGTGTTTGTCTATCTCAAAAGGCAAGAGTGAACTGTAGATTGCATACCATGAAAACCAAATTGCTTTAAACCAAGCTAAAAAATTTCTACAAATTTTACAGAAATAATATATGGAAATTCAGGAAAAGAGACATGGATGTAGAGACATAGACATCTAATATGCATGTAACAAGAGATCCAATAAACATATAATGTTGAAACTGCCTTTGCAATATTACCACAGAGGGAGAAATCTAACATAGCTGATTCTATCTTGCTTCTAACCACACAAGCTAACTGTCCTGGGCATAGACCAAGCTAACTATGGAAGGAATTTAGTTCATAGTTTAACTTCAAAGCAAGGGTGATAACAGTGCCTTCCCAAAAAAACCTTCTTTGTTTGAGGACATAAACTACCTCTGTAAAATTAATGAAAGGCCACAAGGATAGGATTTTGGGAGGTGCCTCAGTTCTGCTAAGAACTATGCATAGTTAAGCGATAGCCTTCCATTGTTTCCTAGCTTGCTTACTGCTTAGGAGTCAAGCAGCCACAGGCCACAGAATTTGTAGCTTCCCCAGTTGCTCTTTTGGATAAAATCATTATGTAAAACCTAAGATTGGTTTTTGAGACTTTTGTCAGACTTCTGCATTGTGGAGAACTGAGTGATGCCACCTGGACCCACTCAGACCATAACTCAATTGGTCGGTTCTGTGACCTCCACCCAGATACGGAGTCAGCACAGAGACAGGTCCAACAGGCCTATGATTTCATCCCCAGCCAGTCAGCAGCACTCATTCCCTAGCCCCACAACCCACCAAATTATTTTTGAAAACCCTAGCCTCCAAGCTTTTGGCGAGGCAGATTTGAGAATTATCTCCTGTCCTCTCACTGCCATCCTCAGTGTTGGCTTTTTTGGGAAGTGGGCAAGGTGAATGTGTTAGGCTGTTATGATATGAGAAAACAGGGAAAATGAAGTAAAAATTGTCAGAGAAATTTGAAAACAATCTACAATGTTGAAGATTTAAGTATAAAGCAAAATGATGAAAGCTGACCTTCAGTTAGATAAAACCTATTGACATTTTGGGGTTTTAAGGATAAATATGAAATCACTTGGTATTTAGGCAGAACAATTTGATGGTCTGTGATGGTAGAAACACAAAGGCAAAATTCTTTTGTGGTTCTCACTGGCTGAGAGTCCTTCCTTCTCCCACTTGAAGGTAATTGGCTTCCTTGCCCAGCAAATGCACATATTTTAGCAACAGTTAACATTCTCTGCTTTCTCCATTTACCATTTTTCTGATGCCAGGTGGAAATCAGGGATGCTTCAGCTAGATCTGTGTGGGTTCTGGGAACAAGTCACTTCCTGGGGCTTTAGGATGACAATTAGAACTGCCTTCTATGAGATGATAACCCTCTTCCCTTTCTGTTTTGAGCTGTGGGGGTGATGAAGGAGGCTAATTAAATCATGTTGGAGAGTCTTGTCTTTACTCCCTGCACAGGGATTTTTCATCATCTCTAGTGGTTGTAGTTTGGTAGGTCTTTGTTGCAGTATGGTTTAATTTGCATTATACTTTATGAAAATTCCTTAAAGCTGCTAGCATGTGGATGGCACTCTTGCTTATTTTCCAGTGCTGATAGCTGATTTTGTATTATTTTTAGCTGTTTGAGTGAGAATATATAGAGGGAATGGAGTTAAGTACATGAACTCAGATTGCTATCTTTTGTCCCATGCTTGGGCCAAAAGTTTTCAAGATGACTTCTTGTGGAGGCACTTGCTGTCTGTCAGTGCTCCGGTGTCCTCCTTGCGGGGAGGTGGGGAAGGAAATGTGGGGAAGGGAAAGGATAGCTTTTGGTTGAGGTGTGTGTCTCTGAGGCATTTTTTCCCCCAAGAAAAATCACTTGATCATTTTTTCTACAAAAAGTGCTATAATATATAATTTACATATTTAAAATTTTATGAAAACTAACACAAACTTTCTGAAACTTAAAAAAGTCCATTAATTGGTGTTTATTTAATTGTGAACCTTTTATAAATTATTCTTACCAAAGTCAATGTTTTCCACTTAACTCCAAATTGGTCTCCAGTGTTTTTCTTTTGGCATTGTTTATTTTTTCACAAAATAAAGATCAGATTTATGTAACAAAGTCAAAAGAAATGTTTATTCTTCAGAATTTTATTGCTAGAAAGGTCCCAAAATTTCTTGAACCCTTGGGAAGTTCTCTTAATGGGAATTGAGAGCAAAATAAAAAGACAATAACAATTTCTGGTACTAAAAATAAGCCATCCATGCTTGTGCCTTTGGAATACTAGTTATAAAATAACAGCTATCACTCTACACAAAAGGCTAATCCGTGCCCTTTACATGGATTTGAAGCTATTTAGAAGAAGAGGTAAACTGTGATCTTTTATGCAGTTCTAGGCATGAAATCTACCATCATGTCGGGCAAACATACATTGTGTTTTGGAAGAGACAATATCAGAAATTGTCAATAAGGATGAGACATAAGGCGTACTGTATTTAGTATCCTAAATACATGCTTCAAGTTGTATCAGAATCATTGGAACAACAATGATTCTGATGAGACCAACTGTTTACCTACATTACACGAACACATGCCAATTATAGTTGTTTTAGAAAGGCAAATTTGTGACTACAGAGACATGAATGTGATTCAATTTTAGCAATATTGTTACCATTGACTCTGATTTATCAGAATATGCATCAATTGCAGCTGCCTTTTATGGTGACATGGCTGCTCTTTGCTAATTTCTCTAAAATCAAAAAATGTGGGGGCAGTTAAATCAAGGTTGAATTGTCCCAACAGGCATTTGTCTACCAGATACCATTGGTTTCTTCTGTGTCTGTTTTCTGGGAAAACTTTTGATTAAAGCATTATTAGTCTGATTCAAAGTTTTGTGAGGAATAAACTCATGTTAGCATCATTCTGGTTTGATACATCTATTTCTATTTTCTGTATGGGTCTTTTTTGTTTTCTAGATTCTAAGAGCAGATGAAATCCAATGCCAGCCAGTATCCCAAGACTAGCAAGAAATATGTACATAAAGATTATTTTTTTCTTTCATCCATTGTAAATATTTGATCAAGGATAGCATATTGGAATATATTGCTGTTGAAATCTTTGAATTCAGATTCATGCTTAGATTAAAGGGTCATTCACCCATGGGTCTCAGGGACAAATAAAAGGGGCTCCA
Organism: Plecturocebus donacophilus; assembly: GCA_004027715.1. Taxonomy (NCBI): domain Eukaryota; kingdom Metazoa; phylum Chordata; class Mammalia; order Primates; family Pitheciidae; genus Plecturocebus; species Plecturocebus donacophilus. Next base: position 101,886 of record PVKP010002079.1, on the reverse strand, counting down.
GGATTGACTGTCTCTGGGTTGGCACTACAGTTTTTAGAAGAGTTGTGTTACCTTGAATGTAAAACTGGGAATTCTGAGGGTGGTGGAGTCAGACATCTAGGGATTTAACAACAAAATCTTCTGTACTCTTGTTTGTAAAGTCTATCAGAAACCTCATATTGCTGCTTGCTTCTTCTTGTTTTATAAATAGGGTAGTTCTATCTGCACTTGGTGAGGCTTCAGGCTCACCAGAAGTCTGTAACACCGTATTTTCCACCTCAGCTTCCTCATTTTTTTCCCAAATCTTCAGAGGTTATCTTCTCTAAGACATTGAGCCATTTGTAATCAAGTTCTAGGTCCTCTCATCTGAACAAGAGGATGGCAGGCAATATAAGCAAGAGCTGAAGAAAGAGAGGAGGGGCTTTGTGTGTCCAGTTGAATGCCCAGTCCCCGGCATGTGTTCTCTTGGGGTTCTGGCAATGGCAGTGGTGAAACTGCCCTTATATACTTTATAAAATTAATCAGAGAAGAAGTGAGGGGGAGAAATGAAAATAAACCAAGCTTGTAGCATGACTGGCATTAATCATGAAGTCAGTGTGCCCTCTGATTTGCTTCCTCATAGTTGTATGGTGCCTATTATTGTAGAATTATGTAGAAAATGTTACAAGATTATAGTTCTCTTTGACTGCTCTATAGATAACAATTTGAACATTATGCAGTGTTGAATTTTTCCTTTGAGATGTTATTCCACATCCTGCATATCAGTGAAATGACTGATGTCAGTTGGTCTGAAGGATTCTACTGATTCCAGATGGTCTGGGGAACCCTACAAGAAGCACTGACTCATCAAAGAATGCAGTTTCCATGTCCTTAGGATTTCATCTCCCTATACCAACCAATCAACAACCTCAATTCTCCAGCTCCTCACTCTCCATGATACATGAGAAAGCCCCAGCCCAGAACTCAGGGAGATGGATTTGAGGATCTTTTTCCATCTTCTTGCTTGGCACCCTGCAATCATTAAACTCTTTCTCTGCTGCATTCCTGCTGTCTCAGTGTAATTGGTAGGTTACTGCACAGCAGGCATATGAATCTATTGGTCCTGTAACAGTGATATTTCTCTTTATCTAGGCTCTGGTCAAAAGGGTCCCACTGGGGTTATGATTCTCTGTGTAATAATTTAAATATGAATCAACTTGGAAAACATAAAAATCAAGATCAAGATCATTTGGAACTCCACTGAATAGAGAGCACATCCTTTATTACATAATAGGCAAATATATCCGTTTCGTTTTGGTAGAGTTTTAAACTGTAATTCTTCACTCAGAGTTGAGTTAAGGCAGTCTCTTAAATTCTTACTATCTCTAATAAATGTTTGTGATAATTCCTCTAAGTATTAATAATGTATTATGTGCATTTTTATCATGACATTTTTATTCTTTGGGCTTTGCTCAAGGGATTGGTATCCTTAGTCCAGGTTTTCATATTGTGGCCATCGAAAAACGAACTACCAAAGTCAACAATCCTGAGTTTTACAGCTTTTGGGAGCACAGATTGAATTCTCCATGAGATCTTAGCCAAGAGATGACGCTAATTCAGCCCTTGATGTAGGCAAGCTGATTCCTTGGCTTAAAGTCAGTGGAATCAATCTTTGCTTTCCTTAGGCCCATTATCTTCAATTTCAGCTTACATATCTCCATTAAAAGAAAAGACTGTCAATGGTAGACTGCCTTTTATGACAATATTAATCCAAACCAAGGAGAGAAGCACTGGGTCCTTCCCACCAAATTAACACTAAAACATTCTTTCCTTTGTGAACTGAAAACAACTGCAGGTTGAGTATAATCCAAAAATCCAAAATCTAAAATGGTCAAAAATTCAAAATTCTTTGAGAACTAACATGACACTCAAAGGAAATGCTCATTGGTGGATTTCAGATTTTTGATTAGGGGTGCCCAATTGATAATTATTGGCAAACATTCCCAAATCCAAAAACAAATCTAAAATTCAAAACACATGTGGTCCTAAGCACATTGCATACAGTATATATAGCTATAAAAGCCTAAGTTTCTAAAACTTTGGGATGAGCCTTGGAAAGTTAAATCCTGGTTGAGTTCCACTGGGTATGCAGTGAATTCTTTCCTTAGCTCTGGAATAATTTCCTAGTCTCCAGGATGAGCCCTTATGGTGAGTGGGATCTGAATGGAACTTCACTTCTCTGAATTCAGGCTGCTTGGGTGGGTCTTTTTAGAGATTGTAATCTGCTCTGTATCTCCCTAGCCTCTTGCTGGAGTTCTCATTCCTACAAATGGCCTTAGAACTATTGTCGGCTTCCCCTGGTACACATCTTTGCTGGCTATTCTCCATTGATTCTTGAGATTCACTCTTTAGTCTTCTCTATTCTCCTTTGTGCTCTGACATTTATGAGTGGCATTGTCTTCCTTGCCCAGTTTGGGTAACGGGTCTTCCTTGCCCAGTTTGGGTTTGGCTCATGGGAGGCACTGACAGAAATCAGAAGTTGGAGCAAGAGTGAGGCTTGGGTATGTGTTTCCCAGACTCTTTTTGTTTGGGCATCTCTTGATGGTAGCTGCATTCTGTTACTACAGACCACATCTCCTATACAGCAGTTGCTACTACAGTCTCCCAGTTCCACTGAGGGTTCCAGCTCCCTCCTTGTCATAGGCTGATAATGGTCCCCAATGATGTCTATATCTTAATTCCTGAAAACTCTCAATATTATCTTATATGGAAAAAGGTCTTTGCAGATGTGATTAAGTTAAGGTTCTTGAGATGGAAAGTTCATCTTGGATTGTCTAGCTGGGTCCTGACTGTAATTACAAGTATCCTATCCATAAAAGAGAGAGATAGTGAGGCATTTGACTATGCATGGAAGAGAAAAAAGCCATGTGATGAGAGCAGAGTCAGAGAGAGAACATGTACACTGCTAACTTTGAAGATAGAGGGAGAGATCCTGAGTCTAGGAATCCCAGTTCTAGATGCTGGAAAAGCCAAGGAAATGGATTCTCTCTAGAGCCTTCATGGGGAAAGCAGCCCTGCCAGAAACTTCATTTTAGCTTTGGAAGAGTCACTTTGGACTTCTGGTATTCAGAAAATGAGAGAAAAACTTTCTGCTGTTTTAAGCCACCAAGTTTGTGGTCAGATTTTTTTCCAGCAAGCCTAGTGTAAATTGTCCCATTGTTGTGAAATCCAGGTTGCTTCATGGCCCCTCTGCTGGTCTCCTTTAATCTGCTCCCACCATTGTAATGAATGATGTCCCATTCATTCAGTCTGTAGTTGGGAAAAGTACCACTGGAGCAAGAAACAAAGGGATTCTTAAAGGCTGTCATTTACATGTATGCAAATATGCCATATGATCTGAGCCACACATGATCTCACAAGTCTTACATAAATAGTCTTCATATTGTCAAAGCAAGAGTTTACCTTGCCAATCGTAATATGAAAATGAAATAATTCAATACTGAAAGTATTCATTTTTAAAATGTTTCAAATCATATATGTACTTTTGAACAGAGACTTTCTGAACATAATTTCTTCTTTGTTGCTGTCTTATAAGTAACCAGTCTGTTAATGTATGGTTGTCAGAATATATTACACACACGCAAACACTCACACACAGTCGCACATATACTAGCACACAACATCTAACAGTTTATCTTGTGATATTTTTGTCCCACTAAAGAAATTGAAAATCATTTTGTGATTCTGCAATTGTAGAACATAAGTATATTAAATGATATTAAGCTGAGGTCCAGAATTAGTCTGTAAGCTCACAAACTTCTACACTTATCCTCTTATAGCATAACAAAATGTGTTATCCTCTGTAGGATTGATTTAATAGCTTTTATAGATCTAAACCAAGCAATTATTTCCAAGCCCCAGCTATTCTGACCTTTCTCATCATTGTTGTTACCTCCATAGAAAACATTTTATTCACAGTGCTGGGTACTGAGCAGGTATCTTAAACACACACTATCCCTAAACTCTAAACTTCAATCATTGCTATATTCTTCTGTTCTGTACTGAAAGGAGGTTTGCTAAGAGAAACTCAAAAGCAATAAACAGGATTTGAAAATCTGTGAAAGAATTATGTTTTCAGTGAAATACTTCTTTATCTTTCTTTTTACTTTTGAGGCCCTAAATTTCTGCAGTCCTCCAAATAATAGTTTCTGCTACTTACATTAGCAATCTATTTCTATTTAACCATTCTTCTTAAGTATATTTTATTTTCTTCATAGCACATATTACTTGCAAAATTATCCCATATCATACATTTATTTGTTTTTAAAATCTGTTTTCTCCACAAGCATGTAAACCCCATGAGGACTGTTACCTGCTACATCTCTAGATGAAAGTTAGAAAGTGCTTGACATGTATACCAAGAAAAGGTTAAATGAATCATGATGAACTCAACTTTGCTACTTAGATGGTCAAATGGATCATGTCGCAGGTTATTTTGGTGACAAATATATTTATAGCACTACTTATTGTTCTCTGAAAAGAAATTCCCTGGGAAAAAGATACCTTACTCTATTGGGCCAATAAGTATGTCTTAGATGTATTTCATCATCAAAGCAGATCTGGAGTCAAGGCAATGCACCATCCATCCACAGAAGTACCATTGTCCAGAAGCCAGGGATGAGTGCTTGTTAACACCAAAGCTTTACTTTAAACAATTTAAAAACATGCTATAACTCCCGCGCCTTGTATTCCCGAAGCGAGATCAAGGATTAAAAGGCTCCAAGAGTTTCCAATCTCAGTGGAAAATTGGCTGTCACATGGAACGAGATATATACTAACTGATTTTGCCGTGCAATTGGGCTCTTAATGAAAGCAGTATAAAACAAAACTGCATCCCTCTGTATTTCATTTGTGCATCTTGTACCTGGAATAAAATGTAACTGCTGTAAATCTTTAAGCTGGGTTCAATAAAGCAATAATACTGTACTGTGCAAACTGACCATTTAGCTTAACGACTGATTTGTTACACCATTAACTTGTCCCCTGCCTTGTCTTAGGGCTCTTTGCTAACTGAGTAGTTGTTAACTACTGTAATGAACAGATTCTTCTAAGGGGAAAAACAGCTTGAACGGGGAAGTTGGCGATATCGCTGACCAATATCTTAAAAGTGGCCATGGAATAATGCATAGATTTTAAAGTTACTAATGTTTCATCATGGAAGTATTGTAGGCTCTCAAAAACAGCTTTAGAAATGAGATCAGCTAAAGAAAAGGCATGGAGAATCATGTTAAGGCTTTGCAGTTTGCACCTTACATGTCAGATTTCTTAGCTGCTACTTTAAAAAATGTCTGTAGTCAGATTACATGGTTTGGAAAATGTAGTACTATTATTAAGAGTAGCAGCCATGGCATTTATTTTCTCTTACTGACCAGTATACTCTCTGATGTAAAAATATCCCTTATATCCCCTGAAGAAACCCTGGCTACCTGCTCTGATGTGCCTGTAACCATCCTTCCCACCAAACTACCCACCTCACCACTCTGGCTTGTATCCCTGCTTCTTTTAAAATAGCCAAGTGGAATTAGACTAGACTCTGCAGTCTAATCCTAGCCAATAGCGGAATGACACAGCAGTAGGGGTGACCTCTGTCAGACATAAGTACCCCTTCCCCCTCCCTTATCCAAGTGTGTGCTCACCATTGTTCCATCTGTGAGCCACACTCCTCTATGGAAGTAAATTGCCTTGCTGAGGAAATTAAAAAACAAAAAAATTGAAACACATGAAACTTTGGAGATGGTCAATTCAGAATTAGAATAAGCTGATGGGAAGATGTAGTGTCCTCTGAGACACACTGGGCATAGGAAACAGAATGGATAACTTGAAGCCAGTCCTTAGAACTGAAACAGGGAATGAATATGCTCTGCTAGTCTCAGGTAGTCCAGCCTAGACGTCAATATTGGGGATTATATTTCCACATCTATATGTAGTACAACTGCATCAATTTCTAGAGAAACATAATCCAAATCCTTCATTTTACACAGGAAACTCATTGTGATCTACATTGAAATTTTATAATGTATAAAGGCCTTTTTCTTCTGCAAAGCAAACTCATCTCAGTATTCTTTTAGAAATCAAGCTATCTGGCAGTTTTTGATATGTGATTTGCCAAGATCATATTAGTCTCCTCTTTCACAAACATGTTAAGTGAAAAACAACAAAGCCATAAAAATTTGGGGGGAAAATGCCCATGAATATTTCTATAATTCTAGGGTAAAGGGTATTTTTGGAAAGCCTCCTCAGCATGGCACCAAAGGGAGAATTCACATTTGAAATGTTCATGCAATTCTACAATATAAAAATTACAAACAAATTTAATTGAAAGCCACAATAATATTAAAAGGCCAGCTAAAAACTGGATAGCAAAATTTCAATATCAAACATATAGCTTAGGCCAGGTGTGGTGGCTCATACCTGTAATCCCAGCACTTTGGGAGGCTGAGGTGGGCAGACCATGAGGTCAGGAGTTCAAGACCAGTTTGCCCAATAGGACAAAACCCTGTCTCTACTAAAAATAAAAAAATTAGCCGGGTATGGTGGCATGAGCCTGTAGTCCCAGCTACTCAGGAGGCTGAGGCAGGAGAACAACTTGAGCCCAGGAGGCTTTTGAAAAGTAATAAACATCAGAAGGCTATATGAGGAATAAGGAGTAGGGAATAGAATGCATTAATTTACATAATGCTAGCGGATAGTAAATTGTTACAAATTTCCTAATGTACATTTCTGCAACAAGTACCAACAGCTTCAAAATTATGTATACCTTTTGAACTCAAAGTTCCATTTCAATGAGTTTACTCTAGGAAAAAAATAATGTATGTGGATATTGATTAAAGCAATATTTAAATATAAAATTAGAAATTGGTCTGACACTGGGGCTCACACCTGTAATCCGAGTACTTTGGCAGGCTGAGGTGAGTGAATCACCTGAGGTCAGGAGTTCGAGACAAGCCTGGCCAACGTGGCGAAACCTCATCTTTACTAAAATACAAAAATTAGCCAGTTGTGGTGGTGTGTGCCTGTAATCCCAGCTACTTGGGAGACTGAGACAGGAGAATCACTTGAACCTGGGAGATGGAGGTTGCAGTGGGTCGAGATTGTACCATTGCACTCCAGTCTGGGTGACAGAGCGAGACTCCATCTCAAACAACAACAACAACAACAACAACAACAAACTGGTTAATATGCTGATGTAAGACATGCCTGTAAATAAATAAGGAAAATAACCTAGATTCCCAGTAGCAGAGGACTGATAAATAATTAGCATTCATTAAATAAAAACATGTAGTCATGAAAGAATATAATTCTATATGGGACATGGGAAGATATTCATATTGATAAGTCAGAAAGGCAGTTATACAGTAGACTGTACAATATGATACATATGTTTCTATTTTTACTAAAAGTTAAAAGACTAGGACAATATTTTGGAAAGCTAAACAAAGTATTTATAATGATCATCTCTGGTTGGTTGTATTTTAGGTGACTTTAACATGTTCTTACATCTAAAATGAGCATGAATTAGTTATATAAAACTCTAAAAAATTACATAACAATGTATTAAGAACATGGCAGATGTATCATAGATGTCGGGCTGCTGCTTTTTTTTCCCCCTCCTATTTTTATGTTATTTTGGATGAACTGTCATCAAAAGTCTTTTTATGTACTGTAAATACCTTTGGAGACAACATTAAATCTTTCAGATCTCTGGGGAAATAAGTTGATATTTAAAGTTTGTGTGGATGGGTTATATGACAATCTAGTATGTAGAATTTTGCCACCCAGGAATTTATAGATCAAGAGGAAAATGATGCAGCTGCTGCTTATATGGGAGTACCACGGAGTACTTCAACCCAGCAACAATGCTGGCCATGCACCACCATTACTCACACTGGGCAATAAAGTCTCTGGCCATAAACTCCCTGATCCTGCCATGGCTGTGCTGCTGGAGCTTTATGCCAGAAGCATAGTCAGAGAAATGACTCCCAAAGACAATTACATAAAAAAGAGTGCTGCTAGGCTTTTACTAGGTTCTGTATATGTCTCACGGTGGGTGGTCTACCACTGAGGTTCTAAATAGGTATTGGATGAATCAATTCTTGCTCTTCCATGACTTTCTCTAATTTTTTTTTCTCCCATGGAGGAAGTATGGTATTATGTGTAACTAAACTATCAGTGTGGGCTCTGGAATCTGCTCAAATTCTGGCACTGCCATTAACTAATGTGTAATATTGGGCAAGTCACTTAACTTCTCTGTTCTTTGGTTTCCAGATCTGTAAAATGAAATGAATCTCAACCTTGTAGGATGAGAAGATTCAATGGGATAATATATGTAATGAACTTAAGACACTGATTGATCCATAAGTCTACAATCAATGTCAGCAATTATTACTGTAGTGTTCATAACCTGTTGAAAACTCCCAAGTTTAGAGAATATGCTTTGCCTTTGTAAAATTTCCATAAGTAGGTGAAAAGCCTAGTTCATTCATATCCTTGGAGTTCTATCTGCTATCCACTTTATGTTCCACCTTTTCAACAACCCTAATATAAAAAACTAGGAGTTTATATTATCTTCTACTTTCTGAGTGGAAAAACTGAGGCTAATCAGGACTGTTCTTCTTCAATCCTTTTTACTCCCTCCCTTTACACATCCCGTGTTGCTTCCAGTTATAGCACCCCCAGAACTCACAGGTGGGGTCTTCCAGCAATCCTCCTGTCACCTCCCCTCCATCAGACCTGGTAGTCTTCGAGGGGATTTGAAGAGCCTTGAGCGAGTAGCATATAATACACATTGCTGGTGGTTTTTCTCTGGCCTTTTACTGAAGTACTAATAAGTAGATTTTGCTCAATCTCGGTGAGCAAGCCTTGAGTTGAGATTCAATTTTTCTTGATTTTGGGTACTGCCTTCTGTTCATCCTTCTCAGGACAGAAGTCTTGCTGAACTTATTTTTGCATCCTGCTGCCATACCACACCCATATAGAATCCCCGGCTAAACCTTTATCTATTGTGTACCCATTGCCGTACTCCCCCCCACACTCTGCTTTGTCCACTTGTAGGCCCTCCACTAACAAAAACCACCTGCTTACTTGAGCCTCTGCCTAATGGCTGTTGGCTCTTCCAACTTGCCAGTGGCCAAGGCAGATTTTGTCCCTGCTGGAGTATCATTGGATCAACAGCATGCTCCCTGTATTAGCTCTGTCAGACCTATGGGTCCTTCCAAATCTATCCATCTTGCCAAATACAAAGCTGTCGTTCTGAGATCTGAAGTCTGTTCATGTAGGAACCCTCTTAACTCCTATAGTGGCCATTAATGCCAGCTGATAAGTGAATATTTCATCCCCATCCTACAAGGACAGATATGGATTCCATCATAGATCTGACTTACCATTACCATACGAGCATTTTTGTATCTGTCCATGTGGAGAGTCTATGAATCTGGGAATTTATCCATTTAGAAGATGCTTCTTGCATCAGAATGGAGAGCCTCAAATGACCATTTCAACTCATGCTCAAAAAAGCCAAAATGAGCACAGTTCACTTTGAAACAATAAAATTATTTATAAAATTGTATTGACTTCTCAAGCTTTCAATGTTTGAATAATTTTTATCAGGTGTTGAGATAAACATGCACACAGGAAGCAGAATTAACTAAATAGAAAAGTCAATTCTCTGACTGGAGTGGAAAACTGAGTTATTTGAAATTCTCTTGCTTGTCTCCTATAAAAATGAAAACATGCAAAAATAACTTCTTATTTGCATATAAAATGCTACATAAAATTGGTCTACAGCTTATCTCATGCTGTAAACACAAGGAAAAGAGAAAATACGCATTTGTATGTACAGCTTATATTGAAAAGTCTTATTAAACCCAAATTATGCATTTCCATTCAGGAAAAACTTCCCCACTAATAGAAAACTACAGCCATTTTGTTTGTCAAGACATTCCCAAAGCTCACATGGTAGGAAGTATTCTACCATGTTTATACTAGCTGTTGGTTATATTGCAAAGCAGAGTGGTTTGATTAAACTACTCCTAACTACTTGGGATCCTCAGGTGGGAGAATCACTTGAAGCCAGGAGATGGAGGTTGCAGTGAACTGAGATCCCACTACTGCCCTCCAGCCTGAGTGACAGACTGAGACCCTGTCTCAAAAACAAACAAACCACACACACACACACACACACACACACACACACACACACACACACTTAGTCTCCTGTGGAATGTGGCTACACTACTGTGAAAGTGTCATCATTTTTGAGGTCGATAACTATGAATCTGGGGCAGACTCTTTAAATCAAGGTCTCAGCTATGACTGGCTGATACCTTTAAAAGACAACTAAAAGGTATTTCTTGTTTACCTGAGTGTATTTCGAATTTTATTTTTTTATTATAAAAATTATCTTATTATTTGACTGTAGCATCCACACAGAAAATTGCACAACTTGGAAGTATGTAGCATGAAGAATTTTATGCTGCAAATATGTAATATCCACTCAGATTTTAAAAAATGAACATTACTGTTCCAAAGGCACCCGTATTATTCCTTATGGAACTCCTACTTACCCAGTGGTAACCATCATCATGATTTTGAACTCTATAAATAAGTTTTGTCTATTCTTCGATGTTTATGTAAACATAAAATTTATATATGAAAACACAATGTTTTTGTTTCTGGCTTTTAAAAAACTCAATAATATATTTTGAGATCCATCCATATTGTTATTTTTAGCAGTAGTCTTTTATATTTTTGTTATTTTGCTCTATAGTATTCTATCATATGGATTTTTCAGAATTGAGTGTTATATTCTATTGTTGATATTTGAGTTGTTTTAATTTTTGCTATTACATTTCTTTTGGAGTGCATATCAATGCATTTATTTTAGGAATTATACCAAGAATAGAACTGTTGGACATAGGGTATATGTATAATCAACTCTAATAATATTGACAAATAGTTTTCTAGTGTTTGGATGAGTTTAGACATTACAAGGAGTTATAACTGCTTTACATCCTTGCCCACACCTAGTATGGGCAATCTTCTTAATTTTAGCTATTATGGTGGATATGTAGTGGTATACTGTTATTGTATTTTTATATAATTATTGTTTTACTGATAACAACTGTTTATTTTACTGATGACTAATGATGCTGAGCGCTTGTATTTTTTTTGGCCCCTTGTACTTCCTCTTTTCTGATGTGCCTATGTGAGTCTCTTGCCCAGTTTTTCTACTGCATTGTCTTTTTCTTGTTGGGTTTCAGGATTTCTGACTACAAGTCTTTTGTTGGATAGATCCATTGCAAGTTCATTCTGTAGATTATCTTTAGCTTCTTAGTTTTAAAGCTGCTTAACATAACAATTACTTCCTTTAGTTTTTCGTTAGTAGTTTCTGTTTCTGGTTTAAGAAATCTTTGCTTACCCAAAGCCATTAAAACAGTCCCTTATGTTTTCTTTTAAAAAATTTGTGGAAGGAGTAGAGTCAAGATTAATTTTATTTCTATATGATATCTAATTGACCCAGTACTATTTGCTTTACCATTGTAAAGACCATTATTTCTCTAGTTTACTGTGGTGTTACCTGTATTATAAATCAGGTGATTTGTATATGCATGGGTCTATTTCTGGATTTTTTTATTCTCCGTCTTTGGTCTCTGTGTTTATTTTACTACCTTATTATACTTCATAATAGGTGTATTAGTAAGTCTAAAACTTAATTCTTTCTAAAGATTGCCTGACTACATTTAAATATTCGTATTTTCATATAAGTTTTAAAATTATCTTTTGAATTTGAAAAAAATTGTTGAGATTTTAATAAGGATTGCCTTGTATATATAGATCAATTTGAGCAATACTGAATTTGTTATATCTCTTCATGGATTGAGGTCTTTAATTTCTTTCAATATTTTTTGGGTAAATTTTAATCTCAAGATTATGCATATTTTTGTTAGATTTACTCCTTGATATTTAATGTTTTGGTTGGTATTAAAAGTGGTTTGAGTTTTGACAGTCTATTTTCAAATTGCTACTTTGAAATTTTAACTTGATTTTTTCTTTTATATTTTTATATACTTTAAAACTTTTTTATATTTATTTTCTACCAGTGAATATAAAAGTGACTATGTAAAATTTACTTCTTAATTCCAATAGTTTATCTGCAAATGTTTTTGAAATATGTACATATAGAGCAAGGCCATTTGAAAATAACAGCAGTTTTATATATTCTTTCCAATTCTTATATCTTTTATTATATTTTTCTTGACTTAGTTTACCAGCTATGATTTTCTTTTATAATGTTGAAATAGAAGTAATATGTAAAATAAATGATCTTTATCTCATTCCTAATCTCAGAGGAAAGATACCATATCCTTTATCATAGTAAGAAAGCTTCATCCTGTTTTTAATTTTCTAAGAGTTGTTATCATATATAGATGTTGACTTTTAAAAATGCTTTTCAGCATTTGTTAGATAATTCTGATTTTTGTCTTTTACCATGTCCATATGATAATTTACAATGATTTTAGAATATTAAACCAACCTTGTATTCCATAAATATAGCCATGTAGTGTTTTAAATTTTATTTCTTATATATTTTTCAAGAAGTATTTCCTGGATTGGTTTGTGAATGTGTTATTCAAGAATTTGAGATCTATATTATTCATCTTACCACAGATAAAATTCATGTCCCTGATCAATGGATTCCTAAAAGCTCTACTGCAATGGTAGATCCCTCATAGAGTTTATCTCCCACACTCTGAAGCATGTGTGTCTTGCCAGCGCCTCCAACGGAGTAGCTACATTTGCTCATTTTGTCTGATCAGCATAATGTTATTAACATAATGGATCGATGTAAAGCTCTGAGATGTCCAGATTTCTACATTGTATACTATATAATGCTAGATATTATACTATGTTATTCTACTAGATAAATTTTCAGTAGTCCCTAGGCATTCTACTGTATCTATCTAGTTTTTACAGGAGCTAGTTGAGTGACTTAAACAGGGTTTTAATAGGGACCACCACCCCAGCATCCTTTAGATCTTGAAAATTGTTATCCACGGCATGCAATTTTGTTTTTGGTTTACCATGTTGCTGTCTTCACTATCAAGACCTGTCCTTCTGACTTTACCAGTTGTTATAGTACTTGCAACCTTCAGCTTCTCACAATTAGGCACTACCACTTTGCATTTTGACTTTAGGCTTCTTTATCCTCATTAACAATAATAAACCATGCTCTGTAACTACTCTCGTACCGTCATTCCTGGCCTGCTGAGAAAAGCCACCAAGACCTTCTTAGTTTTGCTAGTGCTTGTCTGGCAGCACATTCTTTATGGTCTTGGTGAATATTTGTCACTTGGCCTCTTCTGTAGAACATAATCCTTTTGTGGGTCTTCTGGTCTCACATAATATATTCATTCCACCAGGCTCACTTTACTCAGCTTCTTTACTTCCTTCTATGTCTGCCACAGTAACTCCAGCATTTCAACTTAGCTCAGTATGTGCCATCTTCCTTCCCCAGATTTCTAAGAGCCACTGTAGCAGAGAATTTGCCTCAACCTCTGGGGTCATCACCAGGGTGTTATATCCTGTATTCCATGAAAGTGCCTACAATTTAATGAATTCCTACATATCTCATCTTAATTTCTAGCCCACTTGACCAAGTACCCTTAATATCCAATCAAAAGATATTCTCCTGGCTCATGTCAGTATATGATAACTTCATATTCCTATTGCCTTCTGGGTTTGTTCTCCTTTTTCTCCTATTAGGCCCAGCATTATTCCATACCAAGTTACACAGAGATTTAACTCTAGTAATTGGCCTAATGCCCAGCAGAGGTATGGGCAGATCCTGAGAAGCCTCCCCTTGCCTTATAGGGCAGAGGTCTCCGCAGCGTTTTTCTGTATGAAGAGAAGTGATATCTCTTAAAAAGTGAGGGGCTGTCTAGCCCTATAGTCTCTAAGGATTTCTGGAAGTCTACAGAGCCAAAATCCTTGGGAGCAACCACCCAGGCATCCCCATACCACATGTCAATTCCCTAGGTTTTCCAATCAGTTTCCTGATATTAGTGTAACAGGCTTCCCTTGCTTGAGCACTTAAACATCTCTGAAGTACCTCTACCTTTAATATCAGAGTCTGAGTGTGCTTCACAGCTGTTTCTGCTCTGTTATTCTAAGAGATAACAGCTCTCTACCTCTCAAAATGGCCCTCTCTCGTCTCAAACTTAATCCTGTTTGTTAACTGTCAAACACTACAAGTCTTTTATTATCTCTCTTCGGGGTATCAATGCAACTGATCAATAAGAAGACATCTTAACTGCCTGCATATGTCTTATTACCCCATATTTCTCAAATGCTAAAATCATCACACTGGAAAGGGTGTTGTTCACCCATAGGACCATTTTCCATGTTACTATGGGTGAATTCTTTAGCAATTGGATTACTATCTTGTGTCAAGGATTCACATGCCACTTAAGATGGAGTTTTCCACAAGCCAGTTGGTGAATAATTCAATTCCAGAACCTTATTTTATATTAAGGTTTTACTGTATTTTCTTTTCTTACTTTCAGTACCAGCTGTATCACTCTCAGTTTTCACTCTTGGGAAGCTGACTCCAAGACAGAATTTGAACTGCAGCAGATTCACTGGGGGAAATCCTTGTGAAAGTTATGGGGAGAGAGAGAGCAGGAGTAGGCCGAGAGAGACGGTAATATGGATCTGCTGCCTATTAGAGGAGAAGAGGAACAAAAAAGGAAGATTGGGTGAGAGGAATCTCAGACCAGTGCAATTCTGAGATAGGTTCAGCTAGATTGTTAAGTAGCTGAACCAGTGTTTTATTAATATGATTAATATATTTAGAAGAGTCACACAAACCCATGACAAAATGAATGTGAATATTCTTTCTAAAAATTTAGAAAATTTTATCTTTTTGCATTTATTATGTAAAATTATTTGTTTTACAATATTAAAATTTATCATTTAAAGAAAAAAATACCATAAGACATTTGAACTGGTGAGCCATAGAACTTCAGTTGAATTTTTTTTTACTTTTTAACATGCTAAATAAACATCTGAGTTTAAATATTTTGTTTAATGGCCATTTATAAATTCAAGCACTACTACTGGTCAGTTTTGTGTGATAGAATAAAAATATGTTACCTGCAGTGTAAGTACAGCACACTGTCAAATTCTTTTTCTTAGGGTGCATAGTAAATGTACAGATAGTTTACAGGCCACTGTTTTGTAATGTAGTACATTTCTAATCTGTTATTCCTAACCTATTATAACTGTTTGCAGAAAGAAAAGAATTGGATTTTTCTAATAATCTGTAAAATTAACTAACTTCTACAAGTAGGCTTCTAAATAAAATTTTTTAAAAGAGAAAAATAAAAGAAAAAAAAAGTAGCTGCAGGAAAAACAGTGCTTATTAGAAGACTTCCACATTGGGCTGGAACAGCCTGGGAGAATACATGGCCTCAGCACCTAGTGTTTCATTAGATTCCCCAAAGTGTGGAATTTGAAGGCTCTCTCTTGAAAGGAGATTACAGTGTATACCTCCTTGGCTGCACTTGCTGTCATGGTAGCCATTTGCTGCCTTCAAGCACAAGTTTTTCTATTTTTACCTAGCTTTTCTAGTTGGTTCCAGTGGGAAGATTAATCAAACATACTATAATTTGCCAGAGCTATAAGCAGTCTTTAATCTGATTTTTTTTTTTCAGCCTGGAATGCAGTGGCATGATCACAGCTCACTGCAGCTTTGACCTGGGCTCAAGCAATTTTCCCACCTCAGCCTCCCAAGTAGCTGGGACTACAGGCATGAACCACTATACCTGACTAATTTTTGTAGAGATGGGGTTTTGCCATGTTGGAAAAAAGGTTGGTCTTGAACTCTTGAGCTCAAGTGATCCATCCACCTCAGCCTCCCAAAATGTTGGGACTACATGCATGAGCCACTGTGCCCATCCAAATCTAATTTATTTTAATAAAAATTTAAATATAGTTAAATATCAAAGATTGGCAGTCATGAGCCATTTCTATCTGGAAGTTATTTGCAAAATGACATAAACTTAAACAAGAAAGGAAAAAGACAGTATTTTGGCTGATAAATTATTTTTTTTCTTCTTTCTTGATGGGACAGAGCTTCTCTTGTGCCTATTACCCAACATAGCCTAGTAGTCCCTCAGAAACAGAACAAAAATAGGGAGAAATACTGCTAGCTCATAAAATGTTTGACCCCAAGTATCTTTTCTATTAATCTTTACTGGTTCTACCCTGTCAATTCCAGACTGATTTCCTTGATACTGAGATTACCAATGGCTTTGTAATGACTCGATGTAGAGGAGGGATGATAGGAGGGCAGAGGGCATGTAAGTAATCTCTACCCATACAACATTGAGTCAGCCGAGGTCAAAAATTATGTTTTAAAAGTTATTTTTGTTTACAGGTTGAAGTTCGTAATATATGCTCATTTAATGGAGAATGAGGTAGTTGTTGGATAGGAGTAGGGCACAGTTCACTTAGGATATATCTGGTGGTAATAGAGGAAAGACGCAGTGACTTCTAGACTGTAATTCTCTTCCTTTCACGAGCTTTTACATAAGGGTGTCTTATTATGGTAGCTAGTTGCTACTTGAAAGATACAAAAAGCCTAACTTTAAAGTGAGAAGAAATTGTGAGTTAAGTTTTAAAGATGGAGAGCATAAGTGTAAAAATGATGACGTTACTGGGACATTCAATAGTCATGGCAATGGTGCATTGGGTAATGGAACGATGGTTAGTGGGAAGCATTAGTGAGAGAAATACAATATAGTAAGAGTGGAACACTATGGATGGTTATCCAAATCTGTCCTCCTGCCTGTTTGTGTAAATAAGGTTTTATTGAAACATAGCCAGATCTGTTCGCCTGCACATTGTCTATGGCTGCGTTCATGCCACACAGCAGAGCTTAGTTGCAAAAGCAGGAATCATTTACTATCAGGCTCTTTACAGAAAATATTCATAATCTCAGAAGTTCTGGCTTATAGTAGCATGATGAAAACCAATATCACCAATTTCCAGTTTTGTCTCAAAACAGGAAGACTTGTTTGAAAATTTCTGTTGATGTAGTTCCAATATTTTGGCAACACTGGTTCTTATCCTTTTTACTCATCTAGATATTTCCTCCACCCATAGCCTTTACTTTTTCCTGCTTCTGCCTTTTTCCTTCTTCAACTCCTCCTTCCGTGGCATCTTCCTTCCTCCTCACCTTCTTGTCTTCTTTTTCTTTTCCTGTCCCTTGCCATCTTTCTCTTCTCTTTCTAGTTAAGAATCTTAATTGCCCAATGTTTCTGCCATGTTGTTAATAACCTGTAAATGGGGTTGAGATTACAGATGCAACATAACCTTTAATAGGTCTTCGTTCAAGACTAGGATTTACAGTACCACGTGTTCCAAAGGCAGAGCACACCTCTGGCTGCCTTTGAAGTACAGAATCCCACAGTGGATTTCACACTAAATCCACTCACATCACTCGCTTTGGCTGCATCTTGCTATAGCAGTTTATGTGAGTGTCACCACCTGCAGTTTAAATAATGGACAATTTCACTGGCTCAGCAGAGCCTCTGGCTTTCATGTCATATTTCTTCCATGCCTCCTATAAAGAGATGCCTATTTTTTCTCCCCTAGGTTATTACAAATCTAGTCACTATTACAGAAGCACAATTTTCTAGTCCCTTCAGTTTTGCTTGTATTGATTTTTAGCTCTATTTTATTTACATTGCTTTTAAAGTAATATGTGAGCATTTTCATTCATACAGGTGACTTGATAAAAGAACACTGTGCTCTTTGTACTGTAGTCTCCCCTTTTCCAAGGGGGATATGTTCCCAGACCCTCAGTGGATGCCATAAACAGTAGCAAACTCTCTCTGTACTATTTTTTCCCTTATACATACATACCTATGATAAAGCTTAATTTATAAATTAGGCAGAGTAAAAGATTAATAACAATAACTAATAATAAAATAAAGCAATGATAATAATATACTATAATAAACATTATGTCGTCCCTCCCTCTCTCTCAAAATATCTTACTCTACTGCAGGTAACTAAAACTGTGGAAAGTGAAACCGTAGACAAAAGGGGACCACTGTACTCAGCTAGCAATTTTTTCTCATTTGAAACCCTTATTTTTAATTCACTAGTATGGTATTTTCAATTTAAGTAGTAAGTGCTTCCTGTGAGAGATTTTATTATTGCATTACTTACATTATGATTACTAGCATTTATCATGAACTACCAAAATAAAGAGGATCTGTAGACTGTCAATTAAGTCAACCTAAATTCAGCAGGTTAACTTATATAACAACTCTATATTCCCACACGTCTCAGCCTCACTTTCTATTCTGTAAGCACCTACTTTCTGGTTAGCAGATTGGAAAGAAGTCACACAGTATCACAAACTTTTTCTTAACTCAATTTTGGAAAAATTAAGTTATAAACAAAGAAAAAGTAAGACACATAGTATAAGAAATTAGAGATTCTAACACAATTTAAAATAATAAGATTATTTTTAGTAGTGTGCTCCTGTTAAAATTTCAGTGCAGGCCACATTAAAATGTTAAAGGGGATTTCAACTACATAGGCAACAATGATATGCAAGATGTTTTAATTGTAGGTTCTATTGGACCCTAATTTTAGAGGTTTTCATGAAGAGATTTGACCTATGGTAGGTCTGGTACTTGAGAAGTAAACATTACTTTAGGGTTGTTGCTTTTGAAAGACTGAGAATTTTATGAAGATTTCAATTTGAAATAGGAGTGGTGCAAAATAGTCATGCATTACTTCCTTCTTCTATGGATTTCTGAACTAGCTTTGGCTAATGCCAAGCAGTTTTTGGAGAAGCCAACAGGAGTGCTTCAGGCACCCAGTATGAACCAACATTGACCCTGAGAACCTCATGAACTCCCTCAAATAAAACAATGTCACCTCTCTTGAATCCTTTAGCTCCCTTGAATTAAACAAGGTCCCAGAAAATATTAATATTTATATGATTTCTATTTTTTTTTTTTGAGATGGAGTCTTGCTCTGTTGCCCAGGCTGGAGTGCAGTGGTATGATCTCAGTTGACTGCAATCTCCACCTCCTGGGTTCAAGCAATTCTTCTGTCTCAGTCTCCTAAGTAGCTGAGATTACAGGCATGTGCCACCACAACTGGCTAATTTTTGTATTTTTAATAGAGAAGGGGTTTTGACATGTTGGCCAGGCTGGTCTTGAACTCCTGAACTCAGGTGATCCACCCACTTTGGCCTCCCAAAGTGCTGAGATTACAGGCATGAGCCACAGTGCCAGGCCAGTTTCAAATTTTATCTGTAAATATTGCTTTAATCAACATCCATGTGCATGATATTTTCCCTAGAGAAAACACATAGAAATGGAACTTTGAGATCAAAGGTATACATATTTTTGAAGTCATTGGTATTTGTTGTGGAAGTGCATATTAGAAAATTTGTAACAATTTACTATCCACTAGCAATGTATGAATTAAGGCATTCTATTCTCTACTCCCTACTCCTCATCCAGCCTTCTGATGTTTATTGCTTTTCAAAAGCATTTGTCAGCCTGATAAAGTATTAATTTAATTAATTTATTATATACTTAGTAGTATATTAATTCATGTATTATATGAATTTGTATATCTTTCATAATAGTGTAGTCAATTTTTTTTATTGTACTTTAGGTTCTGGGGTGCATGTGCAGATCATGCAGGATTGTTGCATAGGTACACACATGGCAATTTGCTGCCTCCATCCCCCCGTCACCTACATCTGGCGTTTCTCCCCATGTTATCCCTCCCCAACCTCTCCACCCCCCTGCTGTCCCTCCCTTGGCCCCCGCAACAGACCCCAGTGTGTGATGCTCCCCTCCCTGTGTCCATGTGTTCTCATTGTTCAACACCTGCCTGTGAGTAAGAACATGACGTGTTTGACTTTCTGTTCCTGCATCAGTTTGTTGAGAATGATGATTTCCAGATTCATCCATGTTCCTACAAAGGACACAAACTCATTGTTTTTTATGGCTGCATAGTATTCCATGGTGTATATGTGCCACATTTTCTTTATCCAGTCTATCATCAATGGGCATTTGGGTTTGTTCCAGGTTTTTGCTATTGTAAACAGTGCCGCTATGAATATACGTGTGCAAGTGTCTTTATAATAGAATGATTTATAATCCTTTGGGTATATACCCAGTAACGAGATTGCTGGGTCAAATGGAATTTCTATTGTTTTTATATTTTTATGGCACATAAATATTTCTGACGTCTCTTGTGGCATTTCTTCAATTTGTTTAACTTTTTCATTGCTTTTCCATCATTAGTCTGTGTCTACCTGCTCTTAATCTATGTTTAGAAGAACTTGTTCCAACATGTTAGGAGTGACAGAGTTGGTCAGACCAACAGAGAACTTTCTAATAGTTAGGATTATTGAGAAGTAGAATAGGTTATTTTTTGAGGCAGCAGACTTCTTTCTGGAAGCATCTATCTTTGGAGATTCCTCCAGTTGCTAGTGGTTGGAATAGATCATTTCAGCTGTGAATTCCTGAAACCCTAAGATCCCTTTGAATTTTCATACAAAACATTTTACACTTTGGTGCGTTGCTTGTTCCCTGGATGAATTTAAAAAAAATAATATTTGTCCACCTAGTTGAGTATAGTTTGGAAACACTTGTCCATCTGTAGGAAATAAGAGCCAGTAAGAACTTTTGGTAACTTACTTGAGCCTGGACTAATGTCTGCCCATAAACTGAGCAAGTGTGTTGCTCTTCTTCTTCTTCCATGGAAGCTCAGACCATGACAGAGTGAGTGCAAAGCTTTGCTTTCATTTACACACCCATCTGAAATAATACAGTAAGGCAACACCAAAGGCAATTATCATTTTGACATGAAATGTAACATTAGTATTTTCCACTTTCAACATAAACAGTGCATTTATAGTCTGCTTAACACTAAAAGGTAATTTTCTCCTAATGAACAGAAGAGTTGTAAAAAAAAAAAAAAAACAGTGTCATGATATAGGAAGAGCGGTGACTTACTGTTTTTAATGGAATTATGCATGCTTGATTCTTATTACCATAATTAGCTTTTCGCATGTTATGGGTTTTTGTGGGTTTGTATTCTAGTAGAGTACTAAATCATAGCAGCCTCATCAGGGCCTGGAAAAGAAGTTCAAGCCAAGTGAACTTTCCCATATGGATGTAAAATAAACTGCCATAAATTAACATGAGGGTTTTTTTTTTTTCCAAGCTCTTATAGTGCCTGAATTCACCAAGAATACATCTTTTCTCATGGATACAATTACATCATATTTGGAGAAGTCAAAGTTACCAAAGTAAAAAAAGAAAATGAATGTGCTGTCATGTCACCTTTTCTTACCTCTCCCTAGGATTCTTATTTTCTGTGAGTTAATTTGGAATCCTTGCTATGGTAGGATGAATTATTTTATAAGTTGAGGCAAGAAAGGAAAAGGAAAATTGTAAGATATACAGAAATTATTAACACAGAGGCCAGGCTTTGCCTACAGTTCTCATTATATACCAAGGACTATTGCAAGTTTTCTTCCAATGATATTAAAAAAAATTTCTCTTGGGGCATTTTTGTCATTTAGTTGGCTCTTGCATCACCATCATTTTGTACCATTAATGTCGTCAATCATCACTTAAGGTCCTATTCTGTATAAAATATGTTAAAATTGATACATTTTTGAAATCACAGTTTGATGCAGATGCCAATGGTAGCAGTAAATATTAGGTCCTTACCCAATTAGGTCCTATTAGGACCAATGTACCAGGGTCCTGGGCTTTGCCATTTACGCATGTTACATGATCTCATTTAATTATCATAACAGTTCAATGAGGTAGATGCTGTTATTAGGATCTGTTTAATAGATGAGGAATCTGAGGCTCAGAGAAGTTTTATAACTTGACCAAATAAGAAATAGAATGGGGATAGGGGCAAAGTTCTGACTTCAAAGCACACACACATATATATATATACATATATTTTAAATGGAGTCTTGCTCTGTTGCCTAGGCTGGAGTGCACTGGTATGATCTCAGTTCACTGCAGCCTCTACCTCCAGGTTCAAGCGATTCTCCCATCTCAGCCTCCCCAGTAGCTAGGACTACAAGGTGTATGCCACTGTGCCTGGCTAATTTGTGTGTGTGTGTGTTTTTAGTAGAGATAGGGTTTTGCCATGTTGACCAGTCTGGTCTTAACCTCCCGACCTCAGGTGATCCACCCACCTTGGCCTCCCAGAGTGCTGGAATTAAAGGTGTGAACCACAGCATCTGGGCCAGAGCCTATATTCTTCATCAGTATGATTCGTTAACTAGCCACCAACCATTCCAGAGAGAAAAATATGAAAATTTACAAACATAAAGGAAACATGAAAAATTTAAATGGTGTTACATTTAGAAAGCCAGTGGCTAGTATGTAAGCAGATGAGAACACAGAATGGGGCTCTGGTAGTGGGATAAGGACAATTGTGATGGATCACATGGAGGAAGCCACCATGGGCAGTACTGTCGAGTAGGCTCAGTTTCAACTTGGAATCTTCCCAAGTTTTCCTTTCAGCCTTTCCCTATGTGTTCCCCCCTCCCTCCCTCCCTCTTGCCCTATCCCACCTCCCCTCGCCTCCCTGCCTTCCTTCCTCAGGGAGATGTCCCCTAGAATTTAAAGGTCTTTGCTAAGTTTTAGTGATAATATTGAAAGTTTATCCCATGGTGATAGCCCTGCCTGTATATTAATCTTAAGCTGTCTGTACCAACATAAAGGTGCCTAGCAAATAAAAGATGCTAAATGATGGTTTCCAGCTTCCTTTGCTTCTCGTATCTTCCCAGTGGTGAAAATAAGATGCTCCCCACAAGAAAGAGACTGGTGCCAGAAAGTATTGGTCAATTTGTGAAAGATTATCGATAAAATTGTAAGTAGCACGCACTGAAGACATTGCATCCTTCTCAAGCAGTTCTGTGCTAGCTGTTCTTATATATACCTCCTAATTCAAGATTACAATGTACTTGTAAGGTAGGTGCAATCATTCCCTACTTATAGAGGAGAAACAGAATGTGTATAACATGCCCCAAATCACTGAGCACACACCTGGGCTTCCCAGGGCCAACATTCACATCCAGATATTATTAAACTGTAAAATTAGTGTTTTTTCCACTCAAATATATGCTTGCATTAAAGGTCATTCTACTAAAATGTTACTAGAAAACTTAGATTACAAGACCACAGTTTGTTCTTTACCTTATTCTTACTTTTTTTCTAACCTTTTAATTTTTAAAAATTTGATTTTGTAATGTTCGATTCATGTGTAGCAAAGTCATATGTACCATACATGGTAATGAAGCAAGATCACAAAAACACTTGTGAATCTATTCCTCCCTGACTTAAGAACTAAGACATCTCTGAGCTTTTTTTTTTTCCAGTTTAAAGTTTTTTTTCTTTATTTCTTCTAAAAAAAAAAAAAGCATACATGTGCAGAACATGCAGGCTTGTTACATAGGTATATGTGTGCCATAGTGGTTTGCTACATCTATTGACACATCTTCTAAGTTCCTTCTTCGGGCCCTGGTGTGTGTTGTTCCTCTTTCTGGGTCCATGTGTTCTCATTGTTCAACTCCCACTTATGAGTGAGAATATGTGGTGTTTGGTTTTCTGTTTCTGTATTAGTTTGCTGAGAATAATGGCTTCCAGTTTCATCCATATCCCTGAAAAGGATGTGATCTCATTCCTTTTTATGGCTGCATAGTATTCCATGGTGTATATGTGCCACATTTTCTTTTTGTAGTCTGTTATTGATGGGCATTTGGGTTGGTTCCATGTCTTTTCTGTTGTAAATAGTGCTGCAATAAACATATTTGTGTATGTGTCTTTATAATAGAATAATTTATATTCCTTTGGGTATATACCCAGCAATGGGATTGCTGGGTCTAATTGTATTTCTGGTTCTAGATCCTTGAGGAATTGCAATACTGTCTTCCAGAATGGTTGAACTAATTTACATTCCCACTAACAGTGTAAAAGCATTCCTATTTCTCCACAGCCTTGCCTGCATCTATCATTTCCTGACTTTTTAATAACACCGTTCTGACTGGTGTGACATGGTATCTCATTGTGGTTTTGATTTGCATTTCTCTGATGATCAGTGATGTTGATTTTTTTATATATGTTTGTTGGAGTAAATGTCTTATTTTGAGAAGTGTCTGTCATATCTTTAGCCCACTTTTTAATGGGTTTTTTTCTTGTAAATTTCTTTAAGTTCCTTGTAGATTCTGAATATTAGACCTTTGTAATATGGGTAGATTGCAAAAATTTTCTCCATTCTGTAGGTTGCCTGTTTACCCTGATGATAGTTTCTTTTGCTGTGCAGAAGCTCCTTAGTTTAATTAGATCCAATTTGTCGATTTTGGCTTTTGTTGCCATTGCTTTTGGTGTTTGGAAGTCTTTGCCCATGCCTACATCCTGAATGGTATTGCCTAGGTTTTCTTCTAGGGTTTTTATGGTTTGGGGTTTTACATTTAAGTCTTTAATACATCTTGAGTTCATTTTTGTATAAGGTGGAAGGAAGGGGTCCAGTTTCGGTTTTCTGCATATGGCTAGCCAGTTTTCCCCACACGGTTTACTGAATAGATTTCTTCTCCCTTGCTTGTTTTTGTCAGGTTCGTGGAAGATCAGATGGTTGTAGATGTGTGGTGTTATTTCTGTGGTCTCCGTTTGCTCCATTGGTCTACATGTCTGTTTTGGTACCAGTATCATATTGTTTTGGTTACTGTAGCCAATGTAAACCAACTTTTCCCTCTTGAAATTCATCTAACTTGGTCATGATATATTATCTATCAATATAGTACTCTTAACCTTCACTACCAATCAATTGGAATCACCATGTAAGCTGGAAATTATTAACCAAACTCGAGTTTCTTTATTCTCTTCTCCACCAGATATACTTCCATTTTAGTACATAGATTCTTTGATTTCAAAAGTACATAGAAAACGTGAAATATAAATCATTTACATTTATAATCAGGTAAAGGAGAGATCTGCAAAAGAGGCTTGTCTTTCTGCATCTCCTTCCAATCATTCTATGTAGGTAAAAGTCTATTTAATCTGTTCAAAATCAGGCCTGCTCAGAAGAGTTGGGTGTGTTTTAAAGTTCCAGGGAACCCTTAGTTTGTGACTAAGTGGACAGGCACAGAAAATATCCAAAGGGTAAACTAACAAGGTTATTTTAACTCTAGAAACCAAATGGGGTCAGGCACAGTGGCTCACACCTGTGACACCAGTACTTTGGGAGGCCGAGGCTGGCAGATCACTTGAGGTCAGGAGTATGAGACTAGCTTGGTCAATATGTTAAAATCCTGCCTCTACTAAACATACAATAATTAGCTGAGCAAGTGGGGGACACCTGCAGTCCCAGCTACTTGGGAGGCTGAGAATCGCTTGACCCCAAGATGCAGAGGTTGTGGTGAGCAGAAATTGCCCCACTGCACTCCAACCTGGGAGAGAGAGTGAGACTCCATCTCAAAATAAATAAAACAAACAAATAAATAGAATAAAAAAGAAACCAAATGGTAAATTCTTTGAGTTTCTTGTGAGAGAATAGCTCATTTATCTCCCTTTGTCCAGCATGTTGTAGGAAACTATATTTTTGAATTTTTGCACTTGATTCATTAGTAATGGACTAATGCTTAGCTCATGTGGGTTTCTGTTTCTGTGTTTTTCCTGAAAGGCAGGGGAGGAGGGAAGAGAAGTTCTGCGCTGAAAACCTAACAGCTTTTAATTTAAAGGCTTACAGCCAAACTGCAAGCTAGTGCTGATTTAGACCAACTAAATGAGAAACGCTGGAGTTGAGATTCAATCATCAGTATATTACAAACCACTCCAGGTGACTCCAACTTGCAGGAAAGGATATAAACCAGTGTTTCCAGCTATCAGAGTCAAATGACTATTAATCTAAGGATGTAGTAGACATTTTGTAAATATATTTGTTCACCTACTCTTGACCCTCTTTAAATACAATGGAAAGGGAAGTGTTTTCATATTTTACTCTCTAAAATTTTACTATCTTGGAATGTTTCCTATGGTAGACTAGCAATGAGAAAATCATGGAGGAGGCAGTGACAGCAGTAAGACAACAAAAAACACACAGAAGTGTATGTACATGCACGTGTGCACATGCACACACACACACACACACACACACACACACACACAGAGGCTCAAATATTGCAAGTAAAAGGCGAGAATTTGGGAGTCCATAATTTTCTACCATACTTTGGTGGTGAAGGAGACATAAAAACCTTTTTTTTTCTACTGATCACAGCATGATTTTCTTTAGTTTCAAGCCCGGTGCTCTGAGTAAGTTGATTAGCTCCAACCAAGTGAGTAGTTTCACTAAAGACAACACTCCTCCCAAATGAGAAATGCCATCTATAACCTGCCATTGATTGAAGTGGCTGACCCTGTAGAACACACACACAAGTTCTACCCACCCTGTATCCTGCACCAGCCCTGAAGCACAGGCACTTCTGCAGGAGGCAAAGGAGAAGAAACAGCCTTCACTAACTGCTGGGCTTTGCAGGTGACAATAGCAAAGGTTTATTACAGTTTCTGAACATGTTAGAAAGTAAATCTCTATTGTAGATAGCCCTGCAAGTCCAAAACTGTAGGAGGTTAGAAAAATATGGGTTTTAGCAGCAGGTGAAACAATGATGACAGCACCGTTAAGTCTAATGTTGAATTTTTCTAGTTTCTTAAACATGACATTGGCCATGGGTCAATCATATGTTTCAATCTTTAAAGAGATGGAAAAGATGTTTTGTCCCCAGGTTCTTTTCTATTACTCTGATTGTACTGTGGCATCATATAGTTGGTA
The DNA here is from genome assembly GCA_004027715.1 of Plecturocebus donacophilus. Lineage (NCBI taxonomy): Eukaryota > Metazoa > Chordata > Mammalia > Primates > Pitheciidae > Plecturocebus > Plecturocebus donacophilus. The sequence continues at coordinate 74,970 of PVKP010002079.1, read as the reverse complement.
GACTGAGTAGAAAGTAGTATAGATTTTCATTGTTATTAACAACCTACAATTTTTTAGAAAGGTGCAAAGTAAATTGTTAGCAAAAATTATCTGGAGCCTGATACAATGGACTTTTGAAGTTGTTTCTGTTGCATACCAAAGTAATTCCTTCCATATCAACTTCAAGCCATTAAAACGTTACACAAAAAGGACTTCCTGTATACTTTCTCTGTGTTATTTGTCATCACTCGTTCAGGTAATATTGACTGGTTCCTCTTCTGGGCAGGCTTTCGGCTGGGAAGTGGAGAAAATGCAAAGGGAAATGTGAAACAGTCCCTGATATTAAGGAGGAAGAGACACTCAAACAACTTCAAGATTGTAGTTACTGTACAGCTAAGACACAGATGAAAAGCGACAAAGCAAGGCATTCGAGGGTTCATTTGTACGATAACTCAAACCCAAATGTTTGAAATAATCTGTATGACAATCAGAACTTCTCAGTTTCCATCTGGATATTTGTTGTATTGTCAACACTCCCCAATTTTGAGGATCATTTGGTTTTGTAGCTTGATAGATTCTTTCAAGTCATTTGTTTCCTTTCTTGTAACGTGTGTTGCTGCAGCTCCAGTAATACCCTTTGATGACATCACAGATGATGGATTCATCCTTAGGTCTTATTCACTCAACACACTAGGCTACGCTGGCACAAATCCTCATTTCATTTGTGTTACCTAATTCGAAAACTACTGTCAAATACTTCAAGAAGGAGAAAGAAACCCTGGGAGAATTAGGTGGTAATATTATTCAGTGCTATCTATTGAGAGCATTTATCTAATCAAAACAAAAGATGTAACACCTGGTATGTATCTAGCACTCACTCCAGCTGGTGCAGATGGATGCAGCCAGCTTGAGCTCTGAAATCTCTTCCATTCCTGAGTCGTCCTGACTGCTGGTTTGAGCCAGGCAGTGAGGGGAGAAGCGGACCAGGCCAGCTCAGCTCAGCAAGATCTCACAGCTGCCTGGCAAGTCACTTTGATGTGCTGTGCCTTTGAAGTCAGCTCTTTCATATGGGGCGCTCTTCTTTACCAGTCTCTTTCTTAGCCCCTGCAGTTTATCAGAGGGAGAAGAGTCCTCCAATAATTACTTCTTTGAGGGAGGCAGAGAGAAGTGAGACAAGGAAGGAAGAAAACGAAGACGGGGAGAGAGCGAGAGAGCCAGAAAGCTAGAACTGGGGAGTGAATGTTAAAGGCGGTTGGCATTTGAATTTACCTTGCCTATATTTTAGTTGAAATATCTACCCTTAACGTAAGCCAGACTTAGCTTTATAGGTGCTTTTTTGGAAGGAAGGAGGAATTTTATACTCTTACATCTAGCTTCTTGGGCCTGTTTGATGCTAATAAGAATACTGTTAGCTTGGGTTTTAAAATGTCATCTTAAAAGAAGTCTTGAGTTTTCTCGAGTGTCTTTATTTCACTAATTTTAGAAGCTCTTTTAGAAACTGTAGGGACACCACTGCCAATATCCTCATCTGTAAAATGGAGTTAATAGTGGTAACTATTTCATGAAGTTATTCTGATTAGGAAATGAACTAAGACTTGTAAAGTGCTTAAAAGTATGCCTTGCAAAAGAAATGCTATGTAAGCATTTATTAAAACTAATAAAAAATGATTTAAAAATAAAATATAAAAAAAGAACAATCAAGAATAAAAACCACAGAGTAAGTTAGATAGTTCATCATTTAATCCTGATCTATGTTGAATTATTTTAAAAATTAGGTTGATTACTCTATAGAAGTCTGTTGTGTCTGTCTCTTGCCATAGCTGGATGATGCAGAAATTCCATATTGGTGCCACATCTTATAGACAACTCAGAAGACACTTGTTTTAGTTATTTCTAAGCCTCAGGTTTTTTACTTCTATGATGCTAAGGAGGACATGTGTCCCTAGCTATTAAGATTTTAGCAAGAATATTATTGCCTTGTCTGGTGGTTTGGTTCAGACATGGCCTAGAGTAGGTAGTGACTGCCTGATATGGTTTGGATGTTTGTCCCCTCCAAAGTTCATGTGGAAATCTAATTGTCAGTGTTGGAAGTGGTGCCTGGTGGGAGGTGGCTGTGTCATGAGGGCAGATCCTCCTTGAGTAGCCTGGTGCCCAACTCAAGGTAAAAAGTTATTCTTGCTCTGAGTTCACATGAGAGCTGGTTGTTTGTTTAAAGGAGCCAGGAGCCCCCTCCTCTCTCTCTCTTGCTTCCTCTCTCACTGTGTGATATGCTGGCTCTCCCTTTAGCTCCTGCCATGATTGCACGCTCCTGGAGGCCTCACCAGAAGCAGACGCTGGCACCAGACTTCCTGTACAGCCTGCAGAATCGTGAGTCAACCCCCTACCTATTTTCTTTATAAATAACCCAGTCTCGAGTATTTCTTTGTAGCAATGCAAATGTACTAATATACTACTTTTATTCTGTGAAAAGTTTCTCTGGCTTAAAATATGGTGAACAACATCCTTTGTCCCTTCTTCCAGGAAGGAATTCAAAATCCTTTTGGATTCCATGTATTCTTTCTATATTTCTGTTGATTCTCTTACCGTGTACAGCTGACTCTTAAAAAATGTAAGGGTTAAGGTCACTGACCCCTGTGTAGTTGAAAATCCCAGTATAAATTTTGACTCCTCTTAACTACTTAATATTTAACTACCAATAGCTTACTGTTGGCCAGAGGCCTTACTGAAAACATGAACAGTTGGTTAACATGTGTATTTTGTATGTTATATGTGTGATAGAGTACATTCCTACAATAAGGTAAGCTGGAGAAAAGAAAATGTTGCTAATAAAATTGTAAGGAAGAGAACATATGTTTACTATTGATTAAGTGGAAGTGGGTTATCATAAAGATCTTCATTTTCATCTCTCTCTGCATGTTGAGTAGGCTGAGGAGGAACAGGAAGAAGAGAGGTTGTCTTTCTGTCTTAGGGGTGGCAAAGGCATTATAAAAACCATGTATACATGGATCCTTGCAATTCAAATCCATGTTGTTTCTGGGTAAACTGTATTTCAGAAGCAATGCCAAAATAAAGCACTTGCCTCCTTTGACTGATCAATGGGCATTAATCATCACCCTTTCAGCAGAACCTTACCTGTAATGCCCTGTGACAGATATTTTGTTGCTGTTTTTTTTTTCCAACAGGCTCAAAATATTAAGGCTACAGAAATTACTCAGGGTTAGGGCTATTGATCTCATCATTGCTTGCCATAGGTTGCCTGACATTTCAGTTTATGGCTTGTATTCAGGTTTTAGGGACAGGTATGCCATTTACTGTTGTCAGTTGACATGGGCTGAAAGCCTGACTTGGAGTTTATAAAATAATTTCAGTTTCCTGGTTACCAGACTAACCAATTATTAATTGAGTTAGGGTTTCAATACAAAGGAAATTGTACCAAATCTGTATGTTCAAAATCCTAAGAATATGTCCAGTCTATCAAAAAAATAGCTGTGGCCATTTTTATTTTTTAAGCTGTTTATCTTAGAAGCAAAAACAATAATAATAAATTATTGTTTTATATAATAATAACTGTTATTAAACATTCTTATAATATTGAGTTCTTAGAACAACAGTGTAAATGTAATTTAGGAACGTAGGACACCTATGGGTATGTTAATACCATATGAATTAAATTTTATGGCACCTTTATGATATATCTAATATTTCAATGTTTTCTAATGGAAAAATTACCATAAGAAGTTATCCTGGGTTACAGAGTTGGGCAGATGACTGATTTCCTACTCATCACACTGTCTTCTGTGAACAATTACAAGAGCACTGGAACAACTACTGCAGTGCATTCAGTGAAAACCATGTGTCAGAGAGTGTGCTAAGTACCTTAGTAATGCATTCTCTCATTTAACCCTCATAACAACCCCCTGAGGTAGTTATCATAATGTTTATTTTAGTGATGAAGGAGTCAAGACTCAGGTGACTCAATCATACAGATAGTAAGAGACAGAGATGAAATTTGAATCTAGGCCTATGTCAAGACAACACCCATACTTTTAATCACTAGGCTAAGTTCGCTTCCTCCTTGCCAAAATTGTCTCTTTTCTGTATTGAGAGAGTTGCCTAAAACTGTTGGGACATGTGGCAAGACTAGTGTGTTAGTATGCTTGCTGTGACAAAGGCCATAAAAGTTAAAAGGAATCTAAATTCCATCTATCTAGAACTCTTTTGAAGTGCCCACATTCACACTGGCTCTTCATGCTTTTTAAAGACTTTGTTAAAGTCATTACTTTTTAATGTATATGAAGAAGTTCGTTACTGAAGAGAATCTATTACAATGACATATGCAGACATAGCATCACATTGTAATAGATGTGAGTGCAAACAGTCCACATATCAGCTGCTGGAGGTCATCTTTCAGAAGCCAAGGGTTGGTTATGCTTCTTCTACCAATGACCCCCACCAAAGCCCCTCATTTTCCCCATGTCATCTTCTCCAGTGGCAGGAAGCCAAATGGGTGTGTCGTAATGAGTTTGTCTTTAGTTATGAGCCTGAAGAATTAAGGAAAGATGCAGGGTTGAATTCATACTGGTACTAATATGGTCTATGTTCACAAAGAGACTATTCATAAGTATGTAGCTGGAGAAGAGATGACTCACAGCAGGCAGGTCTATTAGAAAAAAGTGGGAAGAGAATATGAGCAGTAGTGCAACTATATAAATAAAAAGTTTTTATGCACCTGGGAAAAAATAACACTAGTAATGGCAATTATTTTAAGTGACAACTTTCAATCTACCTGTTTTTTTTTTTTTTCCTACAGGCACATTATTTCATTTAACTGTAATCACAACACTTTGAGTGTCTGTCATTTTGTTCATTTTTCCAAAGGAGGAAATGAAGATTGGGGATTATTAAGCACTTTACCCAGTGATAGACAGCACAATAAGAATTCAAATCTAGGAATGCCTAACTCAAAAGCTCAGCTTTTTTCAGTGAAAGCCTCCACAGTCATATTTAGCTGAACGTGTAGAAGGAGTGCTGCAGGTTAACTTGTGGCTTCATAGAACACCACTACTATTAGTGGTGTTGTGTGGTCAATAAAGAAAGCTGATCGTGGGTATAGGGAACAAACCAAAAGAGAGCTCTCATCTAAATGTTCAAAACTTGTATTTTATATTAGTTTTACTTTTTCCCTATAAGGAGCAAACTTTCCCCAGGAAAAAGATCATGAAGGAAGAAAACTATTAACTTGATGACAAACAAATGCTGAAAAATATGCCATCTAGAAATAATTTTTTTTCCAGGATTAATCTGTAATACGATTTTTCTGGACATTGAGAAAATTCAATATGCAAGAGAAATGTGGTATAAAGTAGAATTTAGGATTTAGTAATGGAGGGAGTTAGAGTTGTGAGGGAAACTATATTCCCCTCAGTGTTTGCATAGATCACTGCACTATCAAGGCTTTAAAATGTATGTCCTATAAACAAAAAATATCATTCTACGCAACCACAATATAATTATAAAAATCAAGACGCTAAGACTGGTACATTAACTAACTGAGCAATAACTATCTAATGCTTAGATCCCATTTGAGTTTTGCCATTTGTGTCAATAATGTCCTTTGCAGTTGAAGCATCCAATTAAGAATCACACATTGAGTTTCTTTTTAGTTTCTTTAGTTGTGTCTCTTTAGTCTGTTTTTGTTGGAAACAGTTTCTTTCTTTTTTCATTTTGGGGTCTTGACATTTTTCAGGTTATAGACTGGTTATTTTGTAAATTTCCATCCACTTTTGGGATTCTTAGACATTTCATTCTTCTCTGATTTCAGTTACGTATCTTTGACAGCAGCAAAGATAGCATCACTGACGTGCTCATGTGATCCACACAGTTATCAGGTGGTGCAAAATTTGTTCTCTCTGATCACTTGATTGAGGTGGTGTCTGCCAGGCCTGTCCTTTTAGAACTTACTTTGCTTCACCTTTGTAATTAATATGTATTTTGTGATGAAGCATTTTGAAACTATGTAAATATCCCATTTGTCATTAAACTTTTTTCATTTATATATATGTATGTATATATATATATATATATACACATATATATATACACACACATACATATATATATATATATATATATATATACACACACACACATATTCATGGGTTCCTATTTTATTTAATAGTTTGTAATTCATCACCATCATTTACTTCAGTGCTAAAATAATTCCAGACTTTTCAGTGGCTCCTGTGTTATTCTGTTCCTTTCTAACATGGTTTGGCTGTGTCCCCACCCAAATGTCACCTTGAATTGTAATAATCCCTGTGTGTCAAGGGTGGGGCCAGGTGGAGATAACTGAGTCACAGGGGTGGTTTCCCCCATACTATTCTTGTAGTTGTGAATAAGTCTCATGAGCTCTGATGGTTTTATAAATGGGAGTACCCCCGCACAAGCTGTCCTGCCTATTGCCATGTAAGACATATCTTTGTTCCTTGTTTGCCTTCCGCCATGACTGAGACCTCCCCAGCCATGTGAAACTGTGAATCCATTAAATCTTTTTTTCTTTATAAATTAACCAGTCTCTGATATGTCTTTATTAGTGGTGTGAGAACAAACTAATACACCACCTTTCTTTGAACACTTCCTTGTTTTCTAGAAAAAATGTTCCAGACACATTTTACTTTCCCTGCCCAACCTAGCTATCAGCCACTTCTCTATGGATTTCTGGTTCCTTTTAGTGGAGAATAGCATTTAGAACCTAAGATCTGGGCACTCGGGATGCTCATTGCTATTGGGGTATCACTGCTGCAGGCCCTGACACTGAACACACACACACACAGGCAAACACACAGATACTTGCACACTTGCATTTATGGTTTTTGCTATGCCTCTATCTCTCAAGCTAGCTAATTAACTAGCTGTGGAAAATCATAAGCTCACACTGATCCTACCAATATTAATTCAACTCTACAGGTTTGTTCTAGTTTTCTCATATATGTATTTATTACTCTTTTTTTTTTTTTTTTGAGATGGAGTTTTGCTCTTATTACCCAGGCTGGAGTGCAATGGCGTGATCTCAGCTCACCGCAACCTCTGCCTCCTGGGTTCAAGCAATTCTCCTACCTCAGCCTCCCGAGTAGCTGGGACTACAGGCTGTACCACCATGCCCAGCTAATTTTTGTATTTTTAGTAGAGACGGAGTTTCACCATGTTGACCAGGATGGTCTCGATCTCTTGACCTCTTGATCCACCTGCCTTGGCCTCCCAAAGTGCTGGGATTATAGACGTAAGCCACCGCGCCCAGCCCGTATTTATTACTCTTATGCCGAACAAACAACAAGCTTGGTTTTCATGATCTTTAATGTATTTATGTGGTCACTTCCCCCGTATGTAACACATTTTCAATGGCTATATCACCTCTCTCCTCAGCCCACATGCCTTTTTCATTCCACCTGGGCTCTGACTCCTCTACCAGGTTGTTGTCCACCCTGCTTGGGTGCTGGCTCCCCATGCCTGGCCACCCCTCACCCCATGTGCTGTCTTCCTCACATGGCCTAGGTTCTGCCACCCTGTGCTGGGCAGCCTCCGGTAGATGCCCTCCTCACACTGCTCAGTGTCTGATTCTCCACCCTGGGCCTCCCTCCGCATGGTCACCCTTTCTTCTCCCAGCTTGTGCTCTGACACCCTATACCAGCCCACCCTGCAGCATGGATGCCCTCCCTGCTCTGTTTGACTTCTGACTTCCCCTTCCTGGCCCTCATTAAACACCTCATCACCCTGCCTTTATTTAAAAGGAGACTTCAGAGTCTTGCAAAAATTTATCTGGCAGCTGCAAATAGATGATCTTATTCACTTGCAACACAAATGGCCTGGCCCATGTTTTTGAAGAGACACTTGTAGGAATGATAAAAGATTAGTCTAGATCATAACCAACCTTGGAATCTTAGTGCTTTCCATGCAGATAAATATCTCCGTGGCCTTTTATTTCCATATTCTCTTTTATCTGTTTTATGATAACTAAGAAACCAAACTATAGAAACACTTTTTAAGTTTTCTTCAGGAAAAAAATGTAAAAACATGTTTCCAGATATAGAACAGATGCTCACAACATGCATTGAAAATGGTATGAAAACTGTCATTTCAGCCTGCACGATCACATTTTTTCACCTGCTTAGGGAATTATACATCTCTGGCTTGTTGAACACATTTTTGACTGCAAAATTGAAGACTGCCAGATCAAAAATGCTGCTTTAAGCATGTTATTTCATAGCTTATATTTTACACTTGGAAGCAAAGCATTAAACTATGTACCAGAGAATAGTGAAATGATATTAAAGAATGGAATTGATTTTAAGAAGACACAAGTTGCAGAAATACCTTTGTAGATCAATCAAGATTAATTTACATAGCCTCCGTCTTTAAAGTCTAAATATACTGAACTTGGACAATCTAAGCCAAAGTGAACACTTAATCTCTTAGACCAAAGGCCCTGATAAACCTAAGAATCTTTCAATATTTGAAAAAGTACCTACACTAAAGTATTTCAGTTTATACTATTTAATTCTTATTCTGTTGATTAGAAAAAAAATATTTGCTAAAAGATATAGTTTCCTTTTGTCTGTAGGCTTCTGGCTTATTTATTATTATATTAAATACACCAATTTTGTGAAATTAAAAATGTTCAACATTTGTATATGAAGGCACACAATTCTAAATTTTTACTTTTATTTAGTTATTCTAGAGAAAGGGTCTTTCTCTGCCACTCAGGCTGGAACATATTGACATGATCATAGACTCTGTATTAGTCCATTCTCATGCTTCTATGAAGAAATACTCAAGCCTGGGTAATTTATAAAGAAAAGAGATTTAATCGACTCACAGTTCTGCATAGCTGGGGAGGCCTCAGGAAACTTACAATCATGGCAGAAGGCACCTCTTCACAGGGCAGCAAGAGAGAGAATGAGTGGCAGCAGAGAAAATGCCAGATACTTCTAAAACCATCAGATCTCATGAGAACTCACACATTATCATGAAAACAGAATGGGGAAAAACTCCCATGATCCAATCACTTCTGATTGGTCCCTCCCATGACACATGGGATTATGAGGGCTATAGAAGAGATTTGGGTGGGGACACAGCCAAACCATCCCAGCCTCAAACTCCTAGGCTCAGGCAATCTTTCTGCCTCAGCCTTGTGAGTAGCTGGGACCACGGGCATGCACTACCATGCCCAGCTAATTTTTATTTTTTTCGTTTTTGTAGAGACAAGGTCTCTCTATGATTTCCAGGCTTGTCTTGAACTCCTGGGCTTAAGTGTTTCTCACGCCTTGGCCTCCCAAAGTGCTGGGATTACAGGCATGAGCCACTGTGCCTGGCTCAATTCTAAATTTTTAGAGCCAATTCTAAATTTTTAGAGCCTAAAAATACCCCAAGAGCAAGAAATAGTTTTTCAGTAAAACAATCTATTCCTTACCTAATTTATCAAGTGCTCACTCTATGTGCCTCACATGTGTTATTTCATTGAATCAGTCATCACCTTCATCGTAAGGAGCAGACATTTTTATCATCCTCATCTTTCAGCTGAGGAAATTGAGGCCTGGAAAGGCTGAAGAGTTTGCCCAAGGTCACACAGCTGGCATATGGTGGAACAGGAATTTGAAGTCAGTAGTCTGATTCTATGGTTTATGTCTTTTTTTTTTTTTTTTTTTGAGATAGAGTCTCACTCTGTCACCCAGGCTGGAGTGAAATGGTGGGGTCTCAGCTCATTGCAACCTCTGCCTCCTGGATTCAAGCAATTCTCCCACCTCACCCTCCCGGGTAGCTGAGACTACAGATATATGCCACCACATCCGGCTAATTTTTGTATTTTTGGTAAAAACAGAGTTTCACTATATTGTCCAGGCTGGTCTCAAACTCCTGACCTTTTGATCTGCCCACATTGGCCTCCCAAAGTGCTGGGATTGCAGGTGTGAGCCACCACACCAGGCTTATGCTCTTAACCTTTAGAAGATTAGTAAGGAACCAAAAGAAAGTGGAGCCCACAATCTTCAAAGTTGTGTTACTTTCCTTATGCTAAATATATTATATTCTATCAGATAACATTGCAGAAAGAAAAAGTGGCATTTTTGCAAGTTTACTACTCTGGAGTTCTAGAAAGCAAAGGAAGAGAATATAGTTAAGATTATGGTGTAGCTACTCATGGCAATAGGCAAAAATTAGAGAGAGAGTCCAGTCTCTGTGGCCCCTGCTCCTCCTACTTTGGGTTCAGAGCCATGCGTACCCTTCCCCCTGGCCAATTCCAAGTGTAGTCTTATACAGAAGGACACCGTGTCTGGGACTAGACACTCTTGATTCCTAATTCCTGATGGAACATTTATCACTAGGAGATTATGAAAAAGTGGCAACCTTTCGAAGCCCTATTTTCTTTTTATTTGTGAAAAAAGATACATAATGAAAACAAGGATAATAAATAAAATAATAATAATAAAAAAGATACATAATGAAAACAAGGAGTTATCCTTGTAGTGTTGATTTGGGATTAAATGAGCGAATGCCGGTATCTAATGTAACAGCCTGTCTTGAGCTCTCCAGCTGCTGCTTGCATTGCCCTGTTGCTGACCTCTTGCTGTCTGAAACTCTTATTTCATCATGCGCTATGATGAGGTCTTACTTGCTGGAAAATTCACCCTCTTCTTCCCACATCAAAATTTATATTTTGTCTCTGAAGGTTGATCTTAGTTTGAATTTGGAAACAAAGTGGTCAAGTGAGCCTCCTGAAAGTGTTGGCATCTTAAAAGCAAATGTTGCCCACATAAATCTAGTTTAGAGACTATCAAGCTAGGTGACAATGTGCAGGGTATTTCAGGTAGGTAGGATAGGAGAGAGATTTCAGTGAGCTTCCTCAGAGCAAAATGTATCCGAACCTTCAAGGGAATGGAAAAAAAATAACCATAAAATGTATTAGTCATGGCCTGTTCTGTTACAGGGCTGGCCTCTTCCTTATCTGACCCCTCCTCACTCAAAGGCCCTTTCAAAACCCTGAACACTTCCTGCTCCAAAGCCAGAACAAGAGGATCTGAATATTGATGGGCCTGATTGTTTTGAAAGGTTACTGGACCCACCTTGGAGGTACATGGGGGAATTTTAGGGCTTGCTAGAATGCATATGTGACTGAACAATTACATTCAAATCACGTGCTGTGCTGGTTGATCTATGTAGATCTAATGAAACAGAAATAGCCAGTTATTGAATGGAGAAATACTTTCAAAAGTAGATCGGCAGGGATGGCTTTGCTGAGATAAGAGGGGATAAAAATAAGAGTACTTAAGAATAAGATTCTCTTAGCTCAAGCCAGAGAATTTACACGATGGGATAGATCACAGTAGCATGAGTCTTGTTGCTATAATCTCTCTGTTGGTCACAATATGATATATGTAATATTTTCTCTTCCTGACTACTCAACTCCCAAGGACTATTCAGAGATACACTTATTTACAGTGGCTTGTGTACTGTGTACTGACCACGGACACTGCTAACAAGTAAAGGCTAGAAAGAAAGAGAGAAGCCATCAATTTCTGCCTACACATCATCCCTTAGAAGGAAGAATTCGTAGAGCTGAAGCAGAAACATCCACTGCATTTTTTGTGTTTGCTTGAACTCTGTAGAGCTTTCTTCTTTGTATTCACTCTCTGTGGTTCTATAAGAAGTAATTTAAAGGATAATTTTATTAGTATCCAGTCCAGAGAGAACTTCTTTTAAAAACTCAGTGAGCTTTAGCGCTGCTTTGTCTTTCTCATAAATTCAACATAAGCCCCTTAACAATACATTTGCCTGGAGAGGAGCAACTCCCTTCAAGGCCAGGCTTTCAAGTCTGTGACTACACCACCAGGTGATGTAGCTGATTAAGTCCTTGAGGAGCAAAGGGTGGAGACTTGGAAACCTAAATCCACTGCAGAGGAAGAAGTGCCCTATATGAGCACAGCTGTACTGGAATAGGGAAAGAAAGGAATGCAAATAGCCAAAAGTGTGGGATCATGCCCTTTTAAAAACCATTTTACATCTGTAATTTTCTGTTTGGTGAATGATGAGATTGACAACCAGGCCATAGGTTCAGCAGAAAAAAAATAGGTCAGTATTCAAAAGCAAAAATGAGGAAGAGTCTGGGTACAAGATAGGGCGAAATGGACTATTTTAGACCTATGTGAGAGATATTGATTACCTTGAGAAAATAGAAATGTCAATTTCTGATGAGCATTGTCTGTTCGGAAAAACTCTGTTGGGAGCATGATCTTTGATTTTTGTTTATAGGATGCACTTTCATTTTATTACCTCAGCGGGAGGAGAGTTACTTTACATGAGGTTTCAGATTCTGCTTCCCTTATTCCTGGTTTGGTCTCTGCCTTCTGTGGTCAGGGATTTTATTGTTTAGGATGAGGCATGTTAGTTTGTAGAATTATCTGTCTAACACCCCGTCAATATTCCCTGCTTAGTATTCCTGGCCTTCCTCACTGTGTTCTGTGAATTGTTATCTGATTCCGTTTATGCCACCATCATCTGCACCTCATGATGATATTTGTGACCTTGGTTATATCACTCATTCTCTCTGTCTCAGTACCCTCCTTTGATAAAGAAGAATGACAGTTACTTCTAAGCTCTTAACAGAAAAATGTATGTCCTTGGTTATTCGTGAAATATTTATCAGAGTCCTAGGAACTGTAAAACTGAGAAGATAAACAAAAAATATAGCATTGGAAATTCTACATTTTTGTTATTGTCTATTTTTTTAAATAAAACTAGTCAATTAACCTAAATGTAACACAGTGGTAAGGAGTTTCTATATATTTGAACATGTTACTGTGTTGGATTCTATATACTATAACTAAGACATGGCTTCTTTGCATCAGAAACAGTGAGAAATTTGAGATATTTGAGACACATAAATGAATGAGCTACATAAAATTTAATCATGTCTAATTGCTCCAATCCAAGAGAAACTAAAATATATTTGAATAAAATATATATTTAAATCCCCGGAATTACCCACTAATTTCAACCAATACTCAAATCAAACCAATGCATCTTTTGTCAAATATTGGTATTTTAGGCTCTTTGCTGACCACAAGGTTTACAGAGAATATGAGGACCCTTTTGTTGCTGAGATTATAGTCTAATGGGGAAAGACAGACTTTGTCCTAAAGTGAAAGAACAGCCAGTACATGTCTTATAGCAGGAAATGCTTTGTATAGCCTTGTATTTTAAAAATTATGATTCTGAGTTTCCCGTGAAGAACATTTTGTGGTGGATATCAGAGCAAAACTGAAGACCAAAGAACAGTTTGTAGGCTCTGGAAATATCAACTGTCTACAAAATACAAAATTCTGTTAAGCACTGAAAATTCTAGAACAACATATATGACATTTTTCTTACCTCCAGCCACCTAAATAACTGAGAGAGATTCTAAAAGAAAATGATATTTATTTGGATATAGAGTATTGCAATGGGTATAAAGGTGTCATAGTAAACTATTTAATATGTGTGTATTCAGGAAGGTAAACAAAGGCAAGGGTTTTTGAAGAAAAAAATGAGGAAGATGACATAATTGTTTTGAGATGATTCTCCTTGGTAACTAGGATCAACAACAACAGTCCACATTTGGACAGGCAATTGTCTTCTCAGAAGTGCTTTTTTGTAAGGTTGTGATGGCCTTCGTGCAAGGTTGTAGTTTTGGTGTCTTTTGTGACAATTCTTGTTATCAGTCATTTATGTATGAGAACCTCCCTTTGTGGCCTTCTTGGGCTCTACTTGTGAGGTTTTTTGTTTTTGTTTTAAACACAGTGACTTCATTTTGATTCTGACATCTTTCACATCTCCAAGTAGCTAGCATATACATACAGACAATTAGCATAAAACCATAGGAAGGTAGATGACAATACTGGCTTTGTATTCCTTAGAGACTTGGAGTATTTTTCTTCTTCCTCGTATTTCATATTTGGAGCAGAGTTGTTGCTCAGTAAATATTTTAAAGAACGAATGGGTTTAAAGACTGTCTAACAAACAAATAATATACAGTTTTATTAAAGGAGTGTAATTATTAATTACATAAATAATTGCCACTGAGTGTGATGACTTCAGGTATCAGGTAGGGACAGCAGAGAAAAGGGAGTGATTAACTCCCTTCACATGAGACAGGACATCTTATCTGAAATGGACTTGAAGGTAAAATTGTTTTCCAGATGAGCACAAGGAGATAATATTTTACAGAGAAATCCATGTGCCAAAGCATGGTAGTTGAGAAAACATTTGCAATTCTCCAGATTTCTGTGTATTAGTCTGCCTGGAGTATATGCAGGAAGAGATTGGTCTAAAAGAGAAGAGGAATTCAATAGACAGAGACCACATATTGAAGAGCTTCATATGCTATGTAAAGTAATTTAAATCATACCCTTTGTTAATACTAGAGTCTAAGTTTTCAGTTGTTTTGGGTGAATTTTGAAATCAGAACCATCATCATCATCTTAACTGCACTTAATTGGAAGTTTCCCAGTAGCAATTTAATGAATCTTCCTGACTTTGCTTCACTTTCTCTAATGCATCCTCCATATTGCTGCTGAAGGGAACCACCAACACATCTGACCATTCCTCTACCCTGCTCAAGATCTCTTAATAAAAAGACAAACAAAACAAAAAACCCTAGAAGGCCTCTGTGACTCTGAACTACCATTTATGAGGAAGATTGAAAATTATGGGAGGACACAAAGAAATAATCCTCTTGACTGAATATTGCAGGCATTAGAGCTGAGTACTATACTTTCAAGCAGGTGGAACACTTTGAAGCAGGGTTAAAATCCATTACAGTATAGAAACATAGCATCTGAGGGCGGAGAACAGAGAGAGAGTGCTTGGGAAATAGTGTAAGTATGCTATTTACAGGCATATAGCTCTCAACAACAACAACAACAAATTTGAACTGGGATTGGCATTTCACATCCTTTAGGGCAGAATGTATAAGTGGTCAGCGGCTGCTGACTGTGTTGGGCAAAGGCTCCATGGAAAAGGCTGCTCGCACTGACCAAGGTCTGAATCAGATCAAGTAACAAGCCCTGAGCATGGGTTTTCTAGGGACTTTCCAGACATGAAAAAAAGTAATAGTTCTCTGAATATGGTTTTCTTAGTCAGTTTTGTTCTGCTATAACAGAATACCACAGACTGGGTAATTTATAATGAATAGAATTTTAGTGACTTACAGTTCTGAAGGCTGGAAAGTCCAAGATAAAAGGACCAACATCTAGCAAGGGCCTTCTTGCTGTGTATCCCATGACAAAAGGGCAAAGGAGAGAGAGGCAAAAGAGGGCTGAATCTGTCCTTTTATTAAAAATCCACTCCCACAGTAATGCGATGAATCCATTTATGAGTGTGGCGTCCTCATGTCCTAATTACTTCTTAAAGGTCCTACCTCTTAAAACTGTTGCATTGGAAATTAAGTTTTCAACACATGGTTTTTTGGAGTATGTATTCAGACAATAGTATTCTGCCCCTGGGCTCCCTAATTTACTGGAGAAAGATCACTGAGACTCTCAGAGGAAAGTTTCAGAAAAAATAAGAGTATGAAAAATGTAGAGTTTTATGATGAGGATTTTTTTTTTTTGAGACAGAATCTTGCTCCATTGCCTAGGCTGGAGAGTAATGGCACAATTTGGCTCACTATAACCTCTGTCTTACAGGTTCAAGCAATTTTCCTGTGTCAGCCTCCCAAGTAGCTGGACTACAGGCATGTTCCACCATGCCCAGTTAATTTTTGTATTTTTAGTGGAGATAGGGTTTCACCATGTTGGCCAGACTGGTCTCAAACTCCTGACCTCAGGCGATTTGCTGCCTTGTCCTCCCAAAGTGCTGAGATTACAGGCATGGGCCACTGTGCCTGGCCTGGAAATTTTTATGAGGAGGCTTTTTACATAGATGGTAGAGGTGCATAGGGATATATAGCCAAAGGTACAGAGAAATCAAGTAAATGAAAATATTAGGAATATGTTTTAAATCCAGAAAAGAAGGTGTTGAAGAAAGGAAATACAATTTTAGTTTGTTACTTGGCTCAATATTAAGTAATAGCTTGCATACCCATGGTATTACAAACCATGAAATCAAAATAACCAAAATTTGTGATATAACTATGAAACAAGATGGGATACAGAGAGGGTATAAATTCCTGAGATATCAATTTAACAAATATTGCCTGAAATTGATGTAGTGAAAGCAGAACACACCTATTACTGAGAAATTTTGAAGTCAATTCCAGAAGTAAAATTTGAACATAGTTGCTCCTGAAGAATATGAAGGGTACAGGAGGGTGTGTGTGTGTGTGTGTGTGTGTGTGTGTGTGTGTGTAAAATGTCACATAATGGTATTTACTTTTATCTGGTAAATATTGACCATGTTCAGCCCAGTTTCAGTGATGTGTTTAGTATGAAGCTTTATGGTAAGGGGCTGGAAACTGAATGAGAGTAAGAAATATAGTCTGTTTTTCAAAAAAAAAAAAAATTAGCAGGCTAGTTTTTCCAAAAAAGTTGACTAGAAGAGTAGGAGAACAAAGCAGAAGGGTGAGGCAAATGTTGATTAATGATTGAGTGACTTTATTAGCTCAAAATTCATTTTTTGAATAATTTTTGAATATGTACAGACTGAGGGAAAAATACATAGTAAGAAAATTTTAGAGAATAAGGCTGGAGAGCTTTGAAAAGATGCTTCTTTCTCTGAGATTTGGTGAAGAGCTAAAGGGATGAGGATAAATGTGGATAGATTTCTATGAAGACAGATAAGGAGCTGAGGACTTTTTTTTTTTCCTGGAAATCCTCTAGAATAAGAATAAAACATGGTCATTCACTGTGGTAGAGAACGGTAGTTAGTGCTGAGTGGTTTGGGTGTGAGAGTGGAGAACAGGGATTGCTAGTTAGGATCGGGGTGAGGAAGTTAGGGTTTATTTGAATAAAAGGATGCTGTTAAAAGAGTTAGAAAAAGAGTGGCCCAAGTGGTTATGCTTGGATAGGGAAGGAGGTGAAGTCAGATAAATGGTGTGTTCAAGAGACTAATAGTTTTAGTGAGATAAAATGGATTGTGAAAACTTACCAAAAAAAAGTTGAGATGTAAAATTTCAGTCAACCAAATAACTTGCTCTGTGTAGTCTCTTGAGGTTTAAGTGAAAAGCAATTTAATTTATGTAATTATATTATGTGTAAAGACAAGGTATTTACATATTTTGGTGGGGGAATGATGTATTGATGTTGAGTAGTAGGACAAATGGCCTTTACTCCTTCAAATTGGAGGGAGAATTTCTTAAGGAAATGTGGTTTCAGAAGATTTTTGAAGGATGGTATAAAAGAAGAGTTTTTGAGAAGGTACTGGTGGAGAGGGAAGTCCAATTACTGCATAGGAGAAATGGACTGAGCATTGAATGGAGAGAACTATGGATTTTAATTTTAACATTCAGAAGTGTTTTCCCAGGAAAATGAGATCCAACTGGGCCTATGTTCTTAATCTCCCCTTGGGTTACATCTCTTTCTTGTTATCTCCCTTAATAGTATCTGTGATGTTAAAGCTCATGAACTCTCCTGAACGGCATATTCACACAGTCAGTCAGCTTCCTTTCCTTCTGCCCCTTCCAGCTCTGCTTGCTCAGTCACAGCTGCTGATTTACCTGCCTCTGTTTCCAAAGCAGAAGCTGGAGAGTGGGGTGGGTATGAAGCAGAGAATGTGTGCCCCAAAGAGGAAAACGCTTGAGCATCTCTAATGGTCTAGGCACTTTGATCTTGATCACTTATCATAAACTCTCTGAGAGCAGTATCCTTGTTGAATTTGTCACCTCCTTTTCTTTCTCCACCTTTTCCTCCTCCTTCTGATAGCTGTTCCTGTCAAATATGTACTATGGGTTCTACAAATAAATGCATAAATTATCTGTGTTTTGGCACTAAAGAAAACAAATGATGTAGAATCTTTCTTCAAGTCCCATTTTAAATGAAGAAGAAGAAAACATATACGGTTAAAATAGTGATGGTTGTAATTTCTTCATGTGTGAGTGTTATTTGTTTTCTCCCTGCCCTACATTAGTGTTATTCAATTCCTGTGTCATCTAAAAAAGGATATCTTTTCCAAGGAAGTTCTAAATTTCGGAAGATGCAGAATCAGGAGTGTCTGAAGACTGGAGCAGAAACCAGATAAATAAGAGGCTAATTCAGTCTAAAAAAATTTAAGCAGGAAACATCATGGGTACTGGGTAAATGGGAGAATGGAGGGAGCTTCAGCATGTGAATTATTTTAGAGAAGTTGAAGATATGAGAAAGAATTAGGAAAAGGCAAAAGAAATTTTTGAGAAGTGTTCTTGTGGGTTATAAACTGCAAAGCAGTTACAAATGTCAAGATGCGAACACAAATTAAAATTGTATTTTAAATATTTTGATTGCTGGGCCATCCTTTGAATGTACTTCATATGTGGAGTGAGTCATAGGGGACCCCAGCTTTTTGATAGGCCACATTATTATTTTAAAGAGATAAAGCAATTAATTTCAATGGAGGTAGCAAGGTATTTTGAGGGCCAGAGTAAAATTCTAATGGGACACTGAGAAAAGCTTTAAAAAGAAGGTACTATTTTAATGGATCTTTGAAAGCTGTGTAAAGTCCTCCTTGGGGGAGGGAACAAGACATTCCATGATGAAGATAATGTCTGAGGAAATACCAAGTTGTTGTAGGAAAGCATAAAATCTGTGTATTGGAACATAAGTTTTATGACTCCGTGTGGTAGGAAATGAAGATGAAAAGATTTTTTTATAACTACCGCTATTTATTGAATGCTTAGTAAATGCCAGGCATTGTACAATTATCTTAATTGTTGCAACAAAGTTTAACTGCATTCATCATTATAGCCAAGGATGCATAATAAAAGAAGATTGCGGAAAGAATCCTAGTCAAAATTGACACTTAAAGGACAGACAGAGAAATAGAAGACTAAAATATGAATGGTCATGGGTAGTAGATATTCAACAGAAATCAGTGTTTCAAAGCAGAGTAGAAATATTTCTAAAAGGTAAGTGTAGGCAACAATGCCAAATTTCAATGGTTTGAGGGCTAAGAAGAGAGAGTACTAACATTTAGGAGGCTCCTGTTGACATTTTGGGAGAGCATCTTCAGTCAAATGTTGGGAATAGAAATGACAGTACAGGAATCTTCAGTGAATGTGTGATGAAGAGGTAGAAGCAATAAAGAACCAGCTGCTCTTGAGGATTAATAGTTCTTTAAAGAAGGAAATGGGAGACTGACTCAAGTTGTCAACAACAGCTGAGAATCTAGTGAATGAAGAGGGAGGAAAAGTAAAGACAGAGAGGATTGAGCTATGAGAGAGAAAAGATACTGATGCAGGCAAGTCCATGGGAGGGATGCGCTCCAAAGCCAGGTGAAAGAGTTGGGCTTGGTAGGGAGGGAGTCTGCACCAAGACAGGGCTGGAGGGAAGTCTTCAATGTTGATGTGATTCTAAATTGATTTCTTGTTTTTACTGTTTTGCACTACATCTCCCTGTATTTCTGTAGGGATAAGCAGCTGAATCAAATAACTCGATGACTGTAATAATTCCAATGCAGCCCTGTAGGTTCCTGAGTTTGCTTCCAGTGAAGACTTCTTTATAAAGTAGCTGTGGCTTCCCTGACTATAGGAAGTTGCTAGAGTAATGTAGAAATGTGACTTGTGCATCAGGTCAGCTTTGTTTACATCTAGAGGCTCAGCATGGTCAAAAAAGGACATCGTATGAAACACTGGCTATGCAGGGCCTTATGTGTGCCTTGCCCCTGCCCCTGACCCACTCTCTGAGCGAACCTTCTGCAATGGATCCCTTAATGATAACACCAATCACATCCAATAAGAAGTTTAATCATTCAGCCATCCCATAATATTCCCGGTGTGTGCACTTGCTCAGAAGCACAGAATTCTGTCCAAGTGCATTCAACCTGCAGTCAGTGACTGCTACATACAATTCATGTTGGAATCCACTTTTGGAATGCTACGGTTAATTTTTTTTTGTAGGGGACAGTTTTTCCTTACTTAACTGAAACCTACTCTTCAGGCAAGGAAAAGAACACACTAATTTTCAAAACATAAGAACAGATGCTCTGTTAGGGCTGGCTTTGTGAATTGGAAACGAAACATAAATTACATGGTGTTATTCGAGTGCCTCGCCAAGTAGTAAATTGTTTTCTCTCACTTATCTGCTGGCTAGTACCTCAAAGATGAGAATTAATTAGAAAAAAAAAATTGAGGTGGGTGGTGGTGGTGGTGAGGGAGTCCTAATTGGTTATCCCTATAGAGAAATTCCTTTAAATATAGCATTTGTCAGAATATTCCACCTTATTTAATTAGACCCTCAAAAGCTCCAAGTGAAGGAAGACCCATGCCCCATTTCGTAGATGAATAAACTGAGGTTTAGAGGTTTAGTGACAGACCCATCTGAGGAAGTGGTGAAGACAGAAAGACAAGCCAGGTTTTTGCAGTTCTCAGAGCTGTCTTATTCAACCCCTCACTTCATGGAGAAATGAATTTGCCTAACAGGCAGGACATCATGGTTTTGGGAGCATAGGCTTGATAGCCAGGTTTGAATCCTGGTATCTCTGCTTCACATTAAGAGTTACCATTTACTGAGCACTTACAATGTGTGAGGTTGTTTGCTTAACAGATGCTCTCACTTTTCTGTCATACACAGAGCTGTGGGGTTGACAGTATTATTCACGTTTTAACAAATAGAAAACTGTTATTCAAAATGATGAATTTATTGGAGATGGCCAGCTAATGGGTGATGGAGTCAGGATTTGAACCCCAGTCTGCCTGGTTTACTTCATTCTACTTTGCTGGAGTTTGTTGCTAACATGCCATGTGGCTGTAAGAAATTCACTTTAGCTTCAGCTTCTTTATCTTTTGAATGGATATGTTAGCACATACCTTATAGAATGTTTTGACAGTAAAATCAGAGTACAAAGGAAGCGTCTACTATAACATGGTTAGCTGCTTCAACAGCAGTCATGGGTCTATTTGTCACTCTAAGTTGCTTGGGGTTAGTTACTGTTGGAGCTGGAGTTACATGCTAGGTTTTCTGATTTCTAATTCCCCTTATGTTGCTGTGCAATGCTGAGAGAAGAGTCTTGTGAAGCAGACAAAGAAACATAAGGAGGAGAAAGAGCAAACAGGTCAGAGTAAAAGGGAGAGTTGGCAGTGACAGTCACAAATGTAATGATGGGCACATGGCTAATCAAGAAGGGACCCTTGGGGCGGATTCAGTCATGTGTGCAGGGGAATGGCTGTGAAGCAGAAATAGCCCCAGTGGGAAGGGAGGCATTGATGGATGTGAAAGCAAGCAGAGCCATCCTTTGGCTTAATTTCCCATTTGTTTGACTTGAGGTAAACTAGAAGAAAAGATCCATTTAAAATGGATTTCAAATTATGAAATTAAAGAAGCTGCAAATTGCAGGTATAGAAATTACAGATGATCTGACCGCATCCAACTACAGAAAGGATCAAATAAATATGATTAAAACACAATTGGAGTTTAAAACGGATATAGTGATTGTAAGAAAGGACCAGGCCGTTCTGAATGAGTTCACTCATCCATTTCCTGTTCATTAAGGACCACTCAGTCCCGGCCAAATGGGAGGGACCATGATAGCAGTGAGCCATACAGAACTGAATAAAGAATGGCCCTTTCCTCAAAGAGTTCAGTTTCTGGGAGCGAAACATATGGACACAAGCAGTTATGACACTGCATGAAAAGTCCTATTAAAGAGCCTTGTACAAAGCATTGTTGGAGAACAGAATAGAAACATTTAATGGAGCCTTGAAGAGCAGTTTAGGAAACACTTCACTCATGAGTTAAAATGATCATTTTCTTGAAGGATCAGTAGCAGTTATTCTAATGGAAGAGTGGGATAAGTTACTTCCAGAAAGAAGAAATAAATATGAAGACACAAAACATCCTGAGCTCAAGGATATGCAGGATGTTATGGCCATGGTGTTTGCTCCTTGGGGAGACGTGGGAGAAGGTGACACTGAGAGCAGATGTCAGGAGTTTGGAATTCTACCTGTGCACAGTGGGGCAGAGCAGCAGGAGCAGGTGAACTCAGGTCTCTGCATTTATCTAGGTGAGAGGGGAAGGCTGAAAGAAGGAAGCTGAATGAAGAGAAAGGCCAGAGAATAATATCTTTAGCTTCTTCAACACTGTTTTTTTCTTTAAGATCCCATGTAACTTGCTATTTAAATTACCTAAATAAAAATTCCTATGTAACTTACGTAAAATCGTATGTAACTATGTAAAATTCCTATGTAACCATAACTTGTTATTTCTAAGTGCATACCCAGATAAAAGAATTATTTTTCAGATCACTGGGCAGTAGTTTCCTTCATTCATTGACTTCTTTGTCCAGTCTTCTCTGCTGTCCCCTCCCTGGCTCGCTGTCCTCCTCTCAGCTCCTGCAACAACTCTAGGCCCTCACCTCTTCCCCAGCCCAATCCCTGACTCCAAAATAGGGGGAAGGATGAGCATGGAGTTGGTAGGAGAGATCCTCTGAAATGGGTGGATATTTCTGTTGGGGAAAATGTAGACGAAACCAAGGCCAGGCCGCATGGGTTGGTGGAACATTGAATAATAGTTTTGGTAATATGGCTTCACTTTGCAGAGCAGAGTTACTGTTGGGAAGCAGCAGTCCTGACAAATCTATACAGAGATTCAACTCAGTTCAGTGGTTCTGGAAGAATAACTCAGCGCAAAGGTTCTGAAGCTGATTCACATCTACATTAAGAGGCAGAAACTTCAACAGCTCCTGGTTTAGAGGGGGCTAAGCAGAAGCATGAGAGTCAGGAGCAACTAACTACATATGCATATGCATATAAAATGATAATGTATGTTTAATATTTAAATTTTAGTAATTTACTTTTTTGTATTGTGACATTTAGAAATACTTTACTTGCAATATAATGCACTATTTAGTTGAGTTGCTTATCCAAAATTTATAATATTAAATAAATCACCTTAAAAGAGAAAACACCGGTATCACTATAGGTATCTTAATATTAGATATAGAAATACCATGTTAGTTACTTTGCTCTGGTATTATAATCACTAAATGAAACAGCTTTCCTATTTGAGGAATCTCTGTATGTTATAGAGAATGACAGATATTCCAAGAAAATAGAGTAGACTCAACTTCCAAAAAGCAGGTACAAAAATTTTTTAACTATGGATTCCTAGCCTTATTTTGGAATGAGAAAAATATAGGAAAGTCTAAACAAAACTAATTTAATTTCCTTTTTGAATGATCCTTTGAGCTTCTATAGGCCAAAAAAAATGCTATGGATTGAGATATTTTCATTTCGGCAGGATGACATTTGAAATTTCTTCATATGACTAACAAAGAGGTGATAGTCCCATTAGGTGGTATTTAGACCTGGCTGACCCATCTGTCACTTAGAGCAACAGACAGCAAACTTTTGCTATACATTTCCAGAATGCAAATAGTGTTGGTTTTATGGCCCATAGTCACTGATGCAACTACTCAACTCTACCACTGTAGCAGAAAATTTGCCACAGACAGACATAAACGAATGGGCATGCCTGGGTTTCCAATAAAACCTGCTTTACAAAAACAAATGTCAGGTCAAATTTTGCCTGCAGCTTGCAGTTTACCAATTCCTTCCTGGCTTGGAGTGTTAAATAACTGGTTGAGATCAACCTGGACTAACATTTTCAGTGACATGCTGTAAGATCCCAACTGTGACTATTTTGTTCAAAATATTACCTACAATGTTGATAAGATAGAAGGCAAGTTTATCATATTTGAGAATAATAAGCATTGATGAAAAACAGTTAAGCTTTTAGAAGACAAACAAGGTTCAAAATGGTTTTGAGGGACAAATAGTGAGCAAAAATAAGAAAGATAGGCTGGGCACGGTGGCTCATGCCTGTAATCCCAGCACTTTGGGAGGCAGAGGCAGGCGGATCACGAGGTCAGGAGATTGAGACCATCTTGGCCAACATGGTGAAACCTTGTCTCTATGAAAATACAAAAAAATTAGCCAGGCGTGGTGGCGCATGTCTGTGGTCCCAGCTAGTCAACAGGCTGAGGCAGGAGAATCGCTTGAACCTGTGGGCAGAGGTTGCAGTGAGCTGAGATCATGCCACTGTACTCCAGCTTGGCAACACAGCAAGACTCCGTCTCAAAAACAAGCAAAACCCCCAAACTTTGTAGGACTAAATGTCAGGTTGTACACTCAAATTAAAAAAAGAGCTCCAGATGTATTGGGGGCTTTGCCTGACAATAATTCTTGTGAAAAAAATCTCGGTGTCATTGACCAAACTGTTTATAGTCAGCCAGTGATGTGAGGTGATTACCAAGAATGCTGAGGATAACTTTGGCTGCATTAACAGAGTACAGTGTCCAAGTCAAGGGCATTTGTGATCACATTGGGTTTGATGTGGATTAGAGTCCCCTGATGGGCTATATTCAGTGTGAAGTATCACGCCTTATGAAGTATTTTGTCATATAAGAAAAGACAAATACCCATTGTTTTGGAGAAAGATATAAAAATCCAAGATGTTTATTTCTAGAACTGCTGTACATACTTTATGTGTTTAGTGGAGAAGATATTTAATTATTTTAAATTGTTGAAAGCTGTCAAAATGTGGCACATACACACCATGGAATACTATGCAACCATTAAAAGGATGAGTTCATGTCCTTTGCAGGGACATAAATGAAACTAGAAACCATCATTCTCAGCAAACTGACACAAGAACAGAAAACCAAATACCACATGTTCTCACTTATAAGTGAATGTTGAACAATGAGAACACATGGACACAGGGAGGGGAACATCACACACTGAGGCCTGGGAGGTGGGGGTAGGGGAGGGATAGCAGGGGGTGGGGGGATTGGGGAGAAATACCAAATGTGGATGATGGGGCGATGGATGCAGCAAACCACTGGCATGGCACATGTATACCTATGTAACAATCCTGCACGATCTGCACATGTACTCCAGAATTTAAAGTATAATAAATAAACAAATTAATACATTAATTAAAATAGATAATGTGCAAACAAACAAGAAAGCTGTCATTTGGGGAGTTGTAAAAAATTTCTGCTTTTTTTTTTTAGAAGAGTTGGTGAAGGGGTATATTATTCCTTTGTTGTAGGAGGAAATATTTTGAAAAACATTTTTAGTCACAAATGACTTAATTTTAGTTTGGGAAGTTCTAAATTGGTGAATTAATTCAAACGAATATATTTTAGGCTGAGATCTTAAGGGTATCATTTAAGAATGTGCACTTGGATATCGTAGAACTCTGCCATTAAAGAATTAGATAATTCTCTCCCAATCTGAACTCAGACCTGAGGTTTGACTGATGTATGCTTGAAAATTATTTTTCTGAGGGGGGAGATATATGTGTGATATATGTGTATGTGCACATGGATGTTCTTGCCTAAGCAAGTCCGGATTGGGAGATAAGGCTAGACTAGAAAGGCTGTGTTAATGTGGAAGACAGGCTGTGACTTGAACTTGAACTGGCCTTAGTCAGTTAAGCACCATCTGGCCTGTCTCCATATGTTCTCATGCTACTGAGAACACATAATCCCGGACTATTGTAATATTCTTGTCCTGATTATGTAAGCTCAGTTCATATCCTTATGGACTGGAATGGAGTTTCCCTGAATGGAATGAATGGTTCCTCTATCAATCTTGAGAAAAGAAAAGGCAAGCCTTGGGCTGGAGAAAGGAAAGATTCTCTATTCTTCTGGGGCTGAAGAGAGTTTGGGCCAGAGATGTTCTGGGTGAAGATTTCTACTTCATTCGTTTGGATTGACCTGGACCTGTTCATTATTTGCAGGAAGTTTCCAGGGTCTTAGGTTAGGGTTGACCTTGTGGGCACTAAGGTCCAAACAGTTTTATTGGAAGTGTTAGTTTTCTGTGTTGCTGTCTGTCATCCCCAAGCCTTCTGTAATATCTAGCTGAAACTGTAACTCAAGCTCAGCAGGTCTTTGAGAATTAAAAAAGTTATCTGTGGAAAGTGGCAGTAACCCTGAGAGGTTAGTTATGAGTTGGCAAAAGGTAAGCTATCGGAAGGGAAGAAGGAATCTAAAGCGAGACAATTGCCCAAGATGACATATATTAAAGAGGATAAATTTGTGGAACAAGTGGTACTTCCCCAAATGTCCCAGACATATCCAGAAATAACAGGGAAGACTTTTCATTCAAAGCTGTACTTCAATGATCTGAAATCACTGGAACTTGATCTCTTGCTATTTGAGTACTAAAAGGAAGAAAAGGCATCCATTTTGAGTGTAGCAGAGTAAAGTTGTATTTCCCTTTCTCCACTCAGAAATTATTCAATAAAAAATTCAAGGAGGAAGACATACAATTCGTCTCTGACAAAACCAGAAAACATCTGAAACACTGAACCACATCACAGGAGGAAGAGATACCAAACGCTGTGAAAATCAGGTAGAGCTAGTGAAAGAAGTGCAGAGAGAATACTATTGGTTAGTCATAAAGGAACAGCAAAGTACACTTTTCCAAGGAAAGAGGTAGTTTTCTTCTTTTCAGAAATGGGTAGAAGGTATATAACTTGTGGGCAGGAGTCTTAGGGAGGTTCCTCAGTGGAGGAGGCAATGCTAAGTGGAGAATCACACAAACAAACCCTGTCAGCTTGAGGTAGTCTGGTCATGGGGCAGGAAGCTTGGTGGAGAGATGAGACTCCTTCTATAGTGAATATCTCCAGTGCTGCCTGCCTATCTCAGTAGGATGGAAGTAAATACTGAGAAACCTAACTGTACTACTAGTGAGGATCTAAAATAGCACAACTGCTTTGGAAGAAGTTTGTCAATATTAAATAGCAAAATATACAACTATCATTCTGCTCCTAGACATTTGCCATAGTAAACTGGAAGTCTATGCCCAATAAAGACTTGGGCAAGATATACATGGCAGCTTGATTTGTAGCAATCTCGAACTGGAAACAGCCAAAATGTCTATCAACAAACAAATGGATAGACAAATTGTAGTATGACTCTAAAATACTACTCAGCAATAAAAGGAATGATACAGCCACCAACATGGAGAAATTTCAAAATATGTTTTCCTGGCATAAGGTATGAGGTGTGGAGGGGTAGGAAGAAGACATTATAAAGCAACAAGAGCAAACTTTTGTAGACTATGAATATGTCTGTTATCTAGATTTCTGTGATAGCTTTGCAGGTGTATATACATATGTGTGTGTGTGTGTGTGTACATATATATACATACACATATATATGAAAATGTATCAAATCACATACTTCAAACATTTTTAGTTAACTGTATATAAATTATACATCGATAAAACCATTTGAAAATAATAGGGCTGTGATGCCTTTGGACTAATTATGATAACTGATTATAATTCAAATGAGAGTGAATAATTTGATCTCCTGCGTTACTTTAGAATAACTAACATTCATCAGAATAACTGTAATAATGAAATTTAAGTTGAATTTCAATGCCATATTTTAAACAAATATTCTCATGCTTCATAAGGACTTACATGCTCTGCTTTAGTTTTGTTGTTCTTTTAAGGAATTTGGGCATTTGAATGTTCAAATGTATTGTCCTAAAGTTGTTTATCCTCTATACCTTTCTAATGTCTTTAGCATATGGACTCTAATCTATTTTTTATTTTTACTTTTTTATTTGTATTTTCTTCTACTTAATATAATAAATATTAATAATATACTTAATATAATAAATATTAATAATATAAATAATAAAAATATAAATACTTTTTTATTCGTATTTTCTTTTTCTCTCCTCTCCACTGTTCTATCCTTCCTTGCTCCTTTTTTCCCTACTTCCTTTCCTCTCTTCTTCCCTTCCTTTCTTTCCTTCCTTTTTCTTTTTTTTGAGACAGAGTTTCGCTCTTATTGCCCGGGCTAGATGGAGTGCACTGGCGCGATCTCGGCTCACTGCAACCTCCCTCTCCCAGGTTCAAGCCATTCTCCTGCCGTAGCCTCCCAAGTAGCTGGGATTAGAGGCATGCACCACCACAACCAGCTAATTTTGTATTTTTAGTAGAGACAGGGTTTTACCATGTTGGTTGAGCTGGTCTCAACCTCCTGACCTCAGGTGATCACTAGCCTCGGCCTCCCAAAATGCTGGGATTATAGGTGTGAGCCCCTGCACCAGGCTCTTTCTCCACGTTCTTTCTTCTTTCATTCCTCCTCCTCCTTCTTCTCTCTTTCTCTGTCATGCTTGGTAAAAGTTATTCATTTTATTTATCTTTTCAAAGAAACAAATTTTTAAGAATTATCCTTATTATACATTTGATCTCTATTTCATTAAATTCTGCTCCTTATTAATTTCTTCCTACTTTTCTCACATTTAACATACTATTCTTTTCTAGAATATAGAGATAAATACTTAGACAATTAATCTTAAAACTTTTCTTCCTTTTCAATATGTTCGTTTAAGGCTATTAATGTTCCTGTAAATATAGGGTTAGCTGTATGCTACAAGTTTTTTATATCACCGCTGTACCTTTATTCAGTTCAAAGCATTTAACAATTTTAATTGTGATTTCTTTTACTACTCAAGGGTTAATTAGAAGTCTATCACTTATTTTCTAACTATCTATGGACATTCTAATGATACATTTTTTAAAAATACTGATTTCTAGTTTAATAGCACTGTGGTTAAAAAACATACTCTGTATAAATTGAGTCCTCTCAAATGTGTTTAAAATCGCTCCATGACTCAGTGCATGGTCAGTTTTGGTAAATGTTCTGCCTGTATTTAAAAGAATGTGTATTCCTCAGTTGTCAAGTGTAATATTATATATTTGCATATAAAGTCAAATTTGTTAACCATATTTTCAGAGTTTATTTATTACTACTAAGTTTTGGCTGCTTTTTTTCAGTTAATCAGAGATGTATGTTTAAATTCTCCGACAATGACTCTGGATTTGTTTATTTCTCCTTGAAATCCATCAGTTTTAGCTTTATAGATTTTGAAAACATGTTACTGGACACTTACACAATGCAAATTTTTATATGTTCCTGTTGAATTGATTTGTTTGTTGATATTTTATTGATATTGACACTGGTTCTCCTATTAAAGTCTGTTTTGTCTAATATAAATATAGCAATACTGGACTTCTATTGGTGAGCATTTGTGTGGCATCTTTTTCCATCACTTTATTTTAAACTTTTCTATATTCTTATATTTAAAGTGTTTCTAATAAGCAACATGTATTTGGATTTTGTTATTTTGCTCAGTCTAATATTTTTTGTCTTTTAATTGTAGTATTTATTTTCATTGTATGTAGTTACTGGGTTTAAAACCCATACTTTTTTCATGTGAAATTTCATTACAAATATAGAATGTCAATAATGATCAAGTCAAAATATATAGGGTATACATTACCCTGAGCATTTATCATTTCTATGTGTGGGAACATTTTGAGTCCTTCTAGCCTTTTTGAAATATACACTATCTTGTTATATCTGCTAATGTTCCATGGCAGGGTCACCCTACTTTGCCATGGAACATTATAACTTATTCATTCTATCTAACTCTATGTTTTAACTCATTAACCAACCTCTCTTTACCACCCCCACCCTCACCACACAACTCATGTACCCTTTCCAGCCTCTGGTACCTATGATTCTACTCTCTGTCTCTATGAGATCCACTTTTTTAGCTCCCCCATGTGGGTAAGAACATATGATACTTTTCTTTCTGTGACCAGTTATTCCACTTAACATAATAGCCACCAGTTTCATATATGTTGCTGCAAATGACATCATTTCATTATTTTTGATGGCCAAATAGTATTCCATTGCATATATATGGCACTTGTCCATCTATAGGCAACTAGATTGGTTCTATAGCTTTGCTTTGTAAATAGTGCTGCAGTGAAAACGGGGAGGGCAGGAATCTCTTTGATATATTAATTTCTTTTCCTATAGATAAATACCCAGTAGTGGCATTGCTGGGTCATACTGTAGTTCTATTTTTAGTATTTTGAGAAATCTTTCTACTATTTTTCATAGGGGCTATAGTCATTTACATTTCTACCAACAATGTAGAAATGTTCCCCTTTCTCTGCATCTTCACCAGCATCTGTTATTTTTCTTTTTGTCTTTATAGTAATAGCTGTTTTAACTGGGGTAAAATGATATTGTGATTTTGACTTGCACTTAACAGATGATTGGTGATATTGATCAATTTTTTCATATACCTGTTAGTCATTTGTATATCTTATTTTGAGAAATGTCTATTCAGGTCCTTTGCCCACATTTTAATGGAATATATATATATCTATATAGCTCTATGTACCTATATATCTATATATCTCTATATACCTATATATCTCTTTATATCCCATTATATATATTTGCTGTTGAATTGTCTGAGTTTCTTGTATGTTCTGGATATTAGTCTCATGTCTGATGGATAGTTTGCAAATATTTTATCTTAGTCAACAAGTTGTTTCTTCACTCTGTTGATTGTTTCTTTTGCTGTACAAAAGCTTTTTAGTCTAACATAGTTCCATTTGTCTATTTTTGTTTTTGTTGCCTATGCTTTTGAGGTCTTGGCCAGAAAATCTTTGTCTAGAATAATGTCTTGAAGTGTTTCCCCTATGCTTTCTTCTAACAGTTTTATAGTTTTGGACCTTATGTTTAAGTCTTTAATCTATCTTGAATTTATTTTTGTATATGGTAAGAGATAGGGGTTCAACCTCATTCTGATGCATATGAATATTCAGTTTTCCCAACAAGATTTATTGATGAAGGTGTCCTTTCTCTTCAGGAATGTATATTCCTGGCACCATTGTTTAAAATCAGTTGGCTATAAGTATGTGGATTTATTTCTCGGTTCTTTATCCTGTTCCATTGATTTATGTGTCTGTTTTTATATCAATACCATGCTGTTCTGGTTACTATAAGCTTGTAATATATTTTAGGTCAGATAATGTGTTGCTTCCAACTTTGTCCTTTTTGCCCAGGATTGCTTTGGCTGTTTGGACTCTGTTGATTCCATACAAATTTTCAGACTTTTTTTCTATTTTTTTGAGATAATAATTTGATAAGGATTGCATTAAGCATACAGATTGCTTTAGGTAGTATGGTCATTTTAATATTAATTTTTCTGCTCCATGAGCGTGGATGTCTTTCCATTTGTTTATGTCTTCTTCAATTTCTTTCATCGGTGTTTTATAGTTTTATTTGTCAAGCTCTTTTATTCTCTTGGTTAAATTTATTCCTAGGTATTTTATTTTATATTATATTTTTATTTTTTGAGACAGTGTCTCACTCTGTTGCCTAGGCTGGAGTGCAGTGGTGGGATCTCAGCTCACTGCAACCTCTGCCTCCTGGGTTCAAGTGATTCTCCCATCTCAACCTCCCAAGTAGCTGGCACTGGCTACCATGCCTGGCTAATTTTTGTATTTTTAGTAGAGATGGGGTTTCACCATGTTGGCCAGGCTGGTCTCAAACTCCTGACCTCAAATGATCCACCCACGTCAGCCTCCCAAAGTGCTAAGATTACAGATGTGAGCCACCACACCTGGCCTGGTATTTTGATTTTTTGTAGCCGTTGTTAATAGGATTATTTTCTTAATTTATTCTCAGCTGGTTCATTATTAGTATATAGAAACATTACTGATTTTTGCATGTTGATTTTGTGTCCTATAAATTTATACTGAATTAATCAGATAGAGTTTTTTTGGTGAGATGAAAGTTGAGAACAGAATCAGTCAGTCTCAGATACGAAGGGTGGATAGATAAGAACATTGGTGCTATCTTTGCTTTTCCCTAAGTTTTGATGACAGGGAGAATTAGTAGAAATAGGGAACATAGGTATGGCCCCAAATCTCAAACTTAATCTGGCTCAATAATTGCTTTTTTGCTATACAGTTTCAAAAGAGACTTTTTTGTGTCCCCAGGCACTTCTTTTTCTCAAATTGCCACTACATATGTGCATTAATTGTTTAAAAAGTATAAGTATTAGATATTCAGTAGTATTTCTATGCCTCCTATGGATGAGCCAACATTCCAACTTTCATGTGTTCACTTTTAAATAAAACACATTTACAGAACTTTTCTGACACAAATTGTATTACATGTGTAAGGGCTAAATCTGAAAAAGTTTAACAGATAAAAATCCAGTTATGCACAAGGGATTAACACAGGCAGCTCCCATTAATGTTAATCGTCCAACTCCTTGGCCATTAAAGTTTCACCACATTCAGAGGAAGAGGTCACATATGAAGAGGAAGTAGACCAGCAAGTAAATCATTTCCATACAGTCCATTGTAAGAGCCATTAAAAATTTTATAAAAGACATTTGTAAAATGAAGGTTTTTTTTTTGCTTAAATACTAAAGAGCAGCACTTTCTTCTTAAGGCTCACAAATTTGCTTTGGCAGAGATGACCATCCATCTGTGTTGAGTTTTCAGGACTCGTGCTCTTGGTTATGTCTCCCGTGGGTATTCAGTGCCTTCCCTGTCATCTGGCATTTCTTGCCTTCTCTGCTTTAGCAATAATAATAGCCGGTACTTATTGAATGCCCATCCTATGTTACTTGCATTAGACCACAGGTTCTCAAAGTGTGGTCCCTAGACCCTCACATCAGCACCATCTGAGAACTTGCTGGAAATGCAAATTCCTGGCCTCCACTCCAGAACTACTGAATCAGAAAGTCCAAGGATGGAGTCCAGCAAATGGTCTTTAACAAGCCCTGCTGGGATTCTTCTGCATGGAGAACCGCTGTTATCCCTAATCACAATATGTCTGCGGTTAGGATCACCTTTTCAGATGTCAAAACTAAGGCTGAGAGAATTAAGCAATTTGTCTAAAGTTGGGCAGTACCTAGGATCTCAAAAGCAGATCAGTAACCTGCTTCATGGCCTCATTACGCTGCCTCTTTGTAGTGTACATTGACTGAAGACTAAATGCAGGCTTGTGTCACAGAAGAACAAGGCCCATGTCATGTCTCCTGATGTTATGTTATGAAGTTGTGGACAAAGCATTTTGCACCTTTGTGCCTGTTTCCATACATATAAAGTGGCTTGAGGATCATCTACCACTCTGTGTATGTGTGTGCACGTGCATGCATATGCTCAGCCAACCAACATGCTACCACCCAGGGCAAGGAGACAAAATACTAAGCTATGCTAGGTGACTAGAAAAATAGATGACTAGAAAACATATTTCCAAAAGAAGTCATGCAGTTGATAAAATAATATGCTTTGATAAATTGATTTGACTTCTCTTTACAATCCCTACCATTTAAATCTCTACTGAATAGCATTAAGAGATTTCCATAGTCTTAGACGGAGTTGAAACATTTGGCCCTGTGGTGAATGCACCATGAACAGGTTGAATTTTCAGCCCCTAATTCCCAGCTTCCTCCTCTTTCCTCTAGTAGGAATCATATTTACTTCTCTTTATATAAGATATCATTAGCATAGTTACTCTCAGCTAAATATGGTGCATGCCACTATTCCCACTACTCCAAATAAATTGTCTTGTAAGGTTAATTTTTATTCATTTTATAAGTACATATTAAAAACCTATGTTCTCAGTACTATGCACTAGAAGGAATATAGGTGATAGTCATTGGACAGCATACGTTCTCTGTATTTTTTACTTGGAGTGCATATAAATCATACACACATAATAAATGGTGAAACAAAGGAACAATATAAGAAATCTCATGGAAGAGGATGTTGCTATTAGAGTTGCTGTGAATTCAGGGACCAGAGTGAGATGTTTTAGTTAGTTTGATCTTGGAAGAATTCATGCTGAGAGTTTATAACCTAAGGAGAACCCAGAGAAAGGAAGAAGAGAGATAAGAAGGAAGACATGTTATGCTTAGACAGAGCGTGTTTCTTCCCACCACTTTATCTCTCTCTGTAGTTCTTCTTTGGCCCTACTCTCAGTGAAATACTGAAACGTCAGTATGCATCTGTGTGGCAAGAAATGGAGGGCTAGTGCTAATGTACATGTTGGTTATTTTTTTCTATTCTGCTTTCAGCCTGTTTAGTCTGAAATCTGTATTCAGAAGTAAAGAGTTTCACGTTTTTCTGACAGCACTGTTGACTTGTGTAAAATATTAACTTGACTTCATAAGAAAGGAATGATGTGGGTGACAGAAATGCTAATTGGTAAAGAAGGAGTAGAGATGGGATTTTAAGCTGGCAGGGAAACTTCCTACTTTGGGAAAACTCTGCAGCTGGGTGGCTCTCTGGGTACTGTACTCATCTATATGCAATGGCAGTTTTGTGTTCCCGACATGGGCGAACTGAAGACCCTAGAGCTTGTGCCAAGAGCTCCTTCTGAAAGCAATTATCAGGATTCACCATATGATTTCAATCCTTTATGGACTATAAAAGAGACACTTTGCCATTTTTTGAAAAGGGAAATAAACAGGAATGCTGGTGGCTTATGTATTATTTAGAGCCTGCCATCCTGCCTTGGTCTCACAAAGGAGAACGACAGCTTTGTCAGAGTGGTTTCAATGTATGTGCTGGTGGAAATAGAGATGTTAGATTTTGTAGCTTTTCTGAATTACCTGTAATCTGGTGACCTATAATTAACTTCTTCAGGATATTAAAACTTCATTTTTTTTCAGTTATTGCTGAAGATAGGTATCTGTTATCTCACTGTATTTAAAAAAATCACATTATACATATATTTGAGAAAGGTAGTATGATAACAAAATTATTAACTCTGCTCATAGTTTTTCCACAGTCATGCATACGAAAGTTTAAAGGACAGTGTATGAATACAGCTGATAGCAGGATTTGACTCATGCTTATTTCTAATACTGCCATATAGAGCTATCTTGCTTTGTTTTGAGACACTTTCAGTGAAGTACTTAGGAATTTGGATAAGACTGTTACATCAAGACAAATTGATAAAAATGCTTGGCAGAGCCCCATCTTATAATTTAATAGCTCCTTTACCTCATTTTCTTTTACCATACATGGATCTCTTTTATCTGTTCATGAGAGGAAGCTTAGGTTTGAAACCTCTGAGTCAACTCTGCCTTTTTATGCTGATCAGTTACTAGGCTCTTTGCCTTCTACTGGCATATTCTTCTGGAAATTCCTCCCACTATATATTAGTCAGCCTTCTCCAGAAAAATAGAACCAATAGGATGAATATATAGACTATAAATATGTGTATATATGGGTATATACACATATACCACACACACACACATATAGGTACATAAGAAGAGATTTCTTATGGGAATTGGCTTGCATGGTTATGGAGGCTGCAAAGTCCCACGATATACCATCTGCAAGTCTGAGAACCAGGAAGTCTGGTGGTGTAATTTAGTCTGAAGTGGAAGGCTTGAGATCTGAAGCTGAAACCCAGGGTTGGCGTATGGGTTGGGGAAGACAGCTGATATAAGTCCCAGAGTCCCAAAGCCCCAGAATCAGGAGCTCCAATGTCTGAGAGCAGGAGAAAATAGATGTCTCTGCTGAAGAAGAGAGAGAAAATTTGTGCTTGTTCTGAGATATAGCTTGGATCACAAGTCTCATGTCAAATTTCAATCCCCAGTGTTGGAGGTGGGGCCTTGAGGCAGGTGATTGGATCATGGGGACAGAGTTCTCATGAATGGTTTAGCACTATTCCTTTAGTGCTATTCTAATGATAGAGTTCTCATGAGATCTGGTTGTTTAAAAGTATGTGGCACCTTCCTCCCTATCTTCTTTCGGCTCCAGCCGTGTAAGACAAACTTGCTTCCCTTTTGCCTTCTGCCATGATGGTGAGTTTCCTGAGGCTTCCTCAGCCATGCTTCCTGTAAAGCCTGTGAAACTGTGAGCCAATTCAACCTCTTTTCTTTATATATTACCCAGTCTCAGGCATTTCTTTATAGCAATGTGAGAACACACTAATATACTCTTTTTTTTTTATATTATGCAGGCTCTCAAAAGATTGGGTGATGCCCACTTTCATTGATGAGGATTATTTTCTTTAGTAAGTATAAAGACTTGAATTCTAATATCTTCTGAAGACATCCTCACAGATACACCCAGAAATGTTTTACCAGCTATCTGAGCATTTCTTCACCCTGTCAAGTTGACACATAAAATGAATCATCACACACTTCAATTCTTCCCTCTCGCTCCCCTGATCTAGTCTCTCCTTATCTCAGTTGCTCTTGATTTCTGTGGTCGTTTTCCTTTCTCCAATACAATGCATAGGCCTTGCATTATCAGACTCACCTCTGAACACTTCTTCCATCACATCACTTCTTCCATCACCAAACTTAAATGACTCCTAATTGCTACCCAAATAAATTGCAAACTCCTCTGTGTAATATTTAGGGTCATCCTGCAAAGTGTAACCATATTGGTTACTTCTTCCTGGTTACACCCTATGCTCTAGGCAGCCTGGGCTATAGCTGTCTCCTTCTCTTTTATTGATGGATATTTAAGGGGTACAAGTGCAGTTATGTTACATGAATATATTGCATAGTGGTGAAGTCTGGGATTTTAGTGTAACCATCACCTGAATAGTGTACATTTTATCCATTAAATACTTTCTCACTCCTCATCCCCCTCCCACTCTCCCACCCTTCCAAGTCTCTAAAGTCTATTATTCCACACTATATGTCCCTGTGTACATATTATTTAGCTCCTACCTATAAGTGAGAATATGCAATATTTGACTTTCTGTTTCTATATTTTTTTTAACATAAGATAATGGCCTCCAGTTCTTTCCATGTTGATGCAAAAGACATGGTTTTACCTTTTTATGGCTGAGTAGTACTCCATTTTATATATATATATACACACACACACACCACATTTTCTTACTCCAGTCATCCACTGATGGAAACTTAGGTTGATTTCATATCTTTGCAATTGTGACTAGTGCTGTGATAAACAGATGAGTGCACGTTTCCTTTTTATACAGTGGATTTTTTTCCTTTGGGTAGATGCCCAGTATGGGAGTGCTGGATTGAATGGCAGTTTTATTTTTAGTTCTTTGAGAAATAGCCATATTGTTTTCTGTAGAGGTTGTACTATCTCCATGCCTACCAACAATGTATCAGTGTTCCCTTTTCTCTGCATCCTCACCTGCATCCATTGTTTTTTGAATTTTTAATAGCCCTTTTGATGGGTGTGAGATGGTATCCCATTGTGGTTTTAATTTGGATTTCTCTGATAAGTGATGTTAAGCATTGTTTTCATATGTTTGTTAACCATTTGATATCTTCTTTTGAAAAATATTTTTAGGTCCTTTGCCTACTTTTTAATGGGCTGTTTGCTTTTTTCTTTTTGAGTTGTTTGAGTTCCTTGTAAATTCTGGATATTAGTCCTTTGTCAGATGCAGATTTGCAAATATTTTTTTCACTCTGTTGATTATCTCTTGCTGTGTAGAAGATTTGTGGTTTAATAAAATCCCATTTGTCTATTTTTGGTTTTGCTGCATTTGCTTTTATGGTCTTAGTTATGGTTTCTTTACCTAGGCTAATGTCCAGAAATTTTTTTCTAGGTTTTCTTCTGTTATTTTTATGGTTTCAGGACTTACAGTTAAGTCTTTAATACATACTGAATTAATATTTTTATATGGAGAGAGGTAGTGGCCCAGTTTCATTCTTTTATGTATAATTTTCCCTGCACCTTTTAATGAATAGGGTGTCCTTTTCCAAGTGTTTGTTTTTGTCAACTTTGTCTAAGACCCATTAGCTGTAGGCGTGTTGCTTTAATTATGTGTTCTCTATTCTATTCCATTAATCTATGTGTTTATTTTCATTCCAGTACTATGCTGTTTTGGCTATGATAGCCTTGTCATATAATTTGAAGTCAGCAATGTGATGTCTTAAGCTATATAACTGTTTCTTATTCACATACCTTTATCTTGGTAATTTCCAAGTTTTAAATTTGAATTTATATCTCCCTAAATTAAGAGAAAGTTGTCACCTTAATGACTTAGGGTTCAAATCATAACATTCATTAAAAATCCGTAACGTCTATAACTAGGCTACCTCTGCAAAAAAATTGTCCTGTTGCTCATTATTATTCTTCCCTTTGAAACTCTATGCATCAATTATCTTTTACATAACAAATTCCTCAAATATAGTAGCTTGAAATAACACACAAATATTATCTTATAGTTTATGTAGGCCAGGAATTCAGGTACAGCTTAAATGGGTCCTCTGATTAAGCTTTCATAAGTCTGAAATTAAGGTATCAGTCAGGATGAATTGGGTTCTCATCTGAAGGCTTAACTGAGAATGGGTCTACTTCCAAGCTTCCTCAGATTGTTGGAAAAATTCATTTTCTTAAAGCTGTAAGATTCATGGAAACTCACCTCTTCAAAGCCAGCAGTGGAGCGGGAGGGACTTCAGTATGATGGGCTGTATACTCTGATGTAATAATGTACATGCAATCAGTCCCCTCTGCCATGTTCTATTGGTTAGAAGCAGGTCACAGATATTGCCCACACTCAAAGAGAAGAAATTACACAAGGACATCAACACACGAAGAATTATGGGGACCTCCTTAGAATCTGTTTGCCACTGCCACACTCTAAATTTTCTTCTTCTGTTCAGTTTTTTATGTCTCTAATTACCTTTTAATAATCTGATTTTCTCTTTATTAGATGTTTTAGCTACCTAGGTTCAATGATAGCCTATTTGTACCTTAGCATGCCTGCACTGTTTAGTGCAAAATATATGTGGGTTAAATAACATATAAGTTGAATTGATCACTGGATGCTATATTTTTCTGTAGCATCTATGTTTTTCTGTGCTTAACAGATTATAAACTTTTAAAAGGCAAGACCAATGTTTGTAACTTATTTTGCATACTATCTAATTGGGAACAAATAAACATTTAATGTTTTCACTCATTAAATAAACATTTTAGAGCCTTAAACTATTCAGCACTTAAATCTGTAGTATGAATATAATCCTGCCATCAAAATTATGTAAGTATTATACCCTGTTTAGTACATTATTTGAAAGATGCTTTGATGTCCTTGGTTTTCCAGGAATGTGCCATTGATATTAGGGCATGTTTTTCTTAATTCTCTTAACTTTGCTTGAAACATTAGCTGTTGTGGAAAGATAGCAAACATTTTAATAAGGGGAACTAAATAAGAGATGTATTTCTGGGCCAAGGTAGGGTGGTTGGCCCTGGTAAAAAGGTATGAGAGGAGACAGTCTAAGAAGAAAGAGTAAGAAAGTAAAAGAATCCAGCCATTGGTGAAAGGATTTGCCATAGAGTTTCCATAGGACTCATTCTTAAAATCTGTAACTTAAAGATGTTATAACAAGTTAAAAATTCTATTGTCTAAGGAGTTTAGGTGGCATTAGAAAGATTTCCTTCAAAATGTACCTTTCAAACTTCTTAATGTGCTAATGAGCATTGTTTGCATCCAAGGGGAAATCTTTTAAAAATAATTTTAACTTTTATTTGAGATTCAGGAGGTACATGTGTAGGTTTTTGTATATTGTGTGATACTGAAGTTTGGGGTACAATTGATCCTGTCACCCAGGTAGTGAGCATAGTACTTAATAGTGAGTTTTTCAACACCTGTTCTCCTCTAGTACTATTACTGCAGGAATGGAAAACCAAATACTAGATATTCTCACTAATGACTGTGAGCTAAACATTGGGTACACATGGACATGAGGATAGCAACAATGGAAACTAGAAGCTACTAAAGCCTTTCCCTGTCCAGTAGCCCTTAGTTTCTATAGTTGCTATCTTTATGTCTGTGAGTACCCAATGTTTAGCTTGCACTTATAAGTGAGAATATTTGATATTCAGTTTTCTGTTTCTGCAGTAATTTACTTAGGATAATGGCCTCCAGCTGCATCTGTGTTGTTGCAAAGGACATGGTTTTGTTGTTTTTTAAATCACTGCATAGTATTCCATGGTGTATATATACCACATTTTCTATATCCAGTCACTGTCAATGGGTCTAGGTTGATTCTATGACTTTGCTATTGCGAATAGTGCTGTGATGAACATACGAGTGCATGTGTCTTTTTGATAAAACAATTTATTTTCTTTTGAATATATATCCATTAATGATTTTGCTTTTTCAAATGGTAGTTCTCTTTTAAGTTCTTTGAGGAATCTCCAGACTTCTTTCCACAGCAGCTGAACTAATTTACATTCCCACCAAGAGTGTATAAGCATTCCCTTTTCCTTACAGCCTCACTAGCATCTGTCTTTTTGTGTTTTTTTTTTTTTCTCCTTCTTTTAAATAAAAGCCATTCTGACTGGTGTGAGATGATGTCTCATTGTGGTTTTGATTTTGATTTCTGTGACAATTAGGATGTTAAACATTTTTTTCAATTGCATGTTAACCATTGAAAGTCTTTTTTTCTTCATGTCTTTTGCACACTTTTTAATAGGGTTGTGTTTTGCTTGTTGAATTGTTTAAGTTACTTGTAGATTCTGCACATTAGATGTTTTCAGATGCATAGTTTGTGAATATGTTCTCCCATTCTGTAGATTGTTTTCTTTGTTGATAGTGTCTTTTGCTGTGTGTAATCTCACTGGGGACTAGAATTCAACATGAAATTTGGGTGGGGACACAGATTCAACTCATATCATTAAGAATTCCAGTATTATGTTGAATAAGAGTGGTGAGAGGATATTTATGTCTTGTTTCAGTTCTCAGGGGGAATGGTTCTGCTTTTTGCCTGTTCGGAATGATGTTGGCTGTAGGTTTGTCGTAGATGTCTCTTATAACTTTGAGTTGTGTTCCTTCAATGCCTAGTTTGCTGAGGGTTTTTATTATGAAAGAGTATTGGATTTTATAGTAAGATTTTTCTACCTGAATTGAGATAATAATATGGTTTTTGTTTTTAATTCTGTTTATGTGGTAAATTACATTCATTGATTTGCATGTGTCGAACCAGACTTGCATCCCAGGAATGAAGCCTATTTGATCATGGTGAATTAACTTTCTGATGTCCTGCTGGATTCAGTTTGCTAGTATTTTCTTTCTTTCTTTTTCTTTCTTTTTTTTTTTTTTGAAGATGCCACTTACGTCTATTTTTATCAGGAATGTTTGTCTGTAATTTTCTTTTTTTATTGTGTCTTTGCCAGGTTTTGGTGTGAGGGTGATGCTGGCTTTGTAGAATGAATTAGGGAGGAATCCCTCCTTCTTGATTTTTTTGGAATAGTTTCAGAATTAATACAAGCTCTTGTTCATACGTCTGATAGAATTTGGCTGTGAATCCATCTGGACTGGGGCTTTCTGTGGTTGGTAGGTTTTTGATTACTGATTCAATTTTGGACTTTGATATTGGTCTGTTCAGGATTTCAATTTCTTCCTAATTCAATCTTGGGAGATTGTTTCCAGAAATTTATCCATTTCCTCTAGATTTTCCAGTTTGATTGCATAGAGTTGTTTATAATAATCTCTGAGTCATTACATGTGACATGGGTCTCTTAAAGACAGCAGACAGACGAGTCTTTTTTATCAACTTGCCACTTTGTGCCTTTTACAGGGGGCCACTGAAATAGTTTACATTTAAGGTCAATATTGACACATGATGTGTTGATCCTACTGTGAGGTTACTTGGTTGCTTTGTAGTTTCTATTGTGTAGTTCCTTTAGAGGGTCGGTGGACTATGTACTTAAGTGTGTTTTTTTGGTATTAGGTATAATTCTTTCATTTCCATGTTGAGAACTCCCTTAACAATCTCCAAGAGGAAGATGTGACATGTAACTTCTCTGAAACTAGCTTTTATTGGAAATGTGTATGTATGCATGTGTGTGTGAAACAAAGAATTGGGAGATTTCTTGGGTGATTTTTTAAAAAGTTAATTTGAAAGGAAAAAAACAAAAGGACATTTCAATCCTTCATTGAATCCTACATTGTTTGAGAGGACAACATTTAGTTCATAGCTGTGTGGATGTGGGTGGGAGAAGTGACACCTGGGTGCAAAAGGAAGGAATAGAAACATTTTCAAGCATCTATGTTTCCATCTTGAATTTAGTTAGCTTGAATGTAGCTTTATCATTAGTCAGCAAATC
This sequence comes from Plecturocebus donacophilus, assembly GCA_004027715.1. NCBI lineage: Eukaryota > Metazoa > Chordata > Mammalia > Primates > Pitheciidae > Plecturocebus > Plecturocebus donacophilus. The sequence continues at coordinate 32,923 of PVKP010002079.1, read as the reverse complement.
TATGATGGAAAGGTCCCTGGTCAATGCAGCAATTTGATCGAGTTTCTACTAAGTAATTTGAATAAGTAGTGAAATTTTCAAAATCATACAGTTTTTTTTCTACTAATAACTCAATATCCCCATGTACCCATATGGAGTTAGAAGCTAAATCTGCTACCTCAAATTCTAAGCTAAATTTAATTATTCTGTATCTTGTCATCTTAATGTTGAATTCCTGTCAATCTGTTTATTGAAAAGGATATAAAGCTTTCCTATAATAGTCTAAGTTTTGTTTTCCTAGGTTTGAGGATTGATGTTTTATAAACTTAAGATTGATTGTTAAAAAAAGAAACCCAAAGAACTACATTTGCTAGAGTGTTTACTCTAGAGAATTGTGTTTGCTCTCTTAGAGGAGTAAGCTACGTTTGTCATAGGAGGCTGGATCTGCTCAGCCATCTTCTGAAAATTGACTTGTTGAATATAATTTTACTGACCTAGCTAGAACTAAGCAACTGATAGATGAGATCTGAAAACTCTTTTAATGTTTGAATGTTACTAAAGAGCATTCTTCTAAGCATAAATCTTTACAAGTAAATATTAATGTGTTTTTAATGGGATAACTTTAAAAAAACAAACCAAACAAAAAATCATTTTCTCAAAGATGACACTGAAGTTCTAAATTTAAATAAAGGAGATAATGGTAACATTTTTAACAGATAGAAAAATACAGCAGAAGTATTTGGTATGGAGGAAGTTTATCAATACCCAATGGGTAACAGTGTCAGAGAGAATCTATAAAGATTTCCTTAGAAAAACTATTTAAATAAAATAAAGCAAGGCAGGCAAATTTTGTCAAATATACATAGAGTTTATATATGTATATTTATATATATAATATATACATTATATTACTTATAATTATATATTAATTATAATATAATATTTTCATATTATGTATATTTTATATAATATGTAAATATATAACATAATATATATTAAATGTATCTTATATATAATTTTTTTATAAAATAAAAAATTGGCTCAAATGATTATGGAGGCTGAGAAGTCCCATGACCTGCCATTTGCAAGCTGGAGACCCAGGAAAGCCAGTGGTGTAATTTGAAGGCTTGAGAACCAGAGAACGGTTGGTATAGATTACAGTTCTAGTCTTAAGGCCTGAGAACCAGAAATGGTGAGCACAGTAGCAGACTGATGTTCAGCTGATACAGTCAGGCAGAGGAAGAGAGGATCCAACTTTCCTTTGCCTTTTGTTTTATGCAGGCCTTCAACAGATGCTGAGGAGGGCCATGTGCTTTACTCAGTCCACCACTGCAAATGCTAGTATCTTCCAGAAACACTCTCACAGACACACCCAAAGAGAGTTTAATCAGATGTTGAGCATTCCATGACCCAGTCAAATTGACATTTAAAGTGAACTAAATGAGGTTCTTAGAAAAATCTTTTAAGGAGACGATCTGGAAGGAATTGTGGAAGGGCTCATTGAGTAAAAGGGCTAATTTTTAACTAGTGTTGAAATAACTGAAGAAAAAAATGAATGAAATTCCTAAGTGTGTATAATGTCAAAGTTTTAAGATATGTCTCTTGTAGTGACTTATAAAAAATTATTTGAAGACCTGAATTACTAGATCTTGCAAATGCTAACATTTCATACATTTGAAAATCTCTATTTCATAGTCCCTTCTTTTGACAATGAATGAGTGAATGAAGAGATTGGAGGTGAGTATGGTCAGCATGCAGAATTGAGTTGTGAAATATCAAAATGTTTGCAACAGTACAAGATGTACAATATTTTATTTTGTAGATGAGATTTAGGTAGCAATTGATAATATCTGATTCAATAACTAATAGTGTATGAGATTATTCTATATACCAAAATTTTTAAAAATTAGGCTTATAAGTTCTCTCTTTTTTCTCATATACTTTTTCTCTTTTACTTGCTATTTTTTTTAGTTATTTTTTTCTGTCAGTACTGAATTCAATGAATTATTAATTAAATCCCAACTTTGACGACTTTATACCAAGACAGATGACAGATAACAAAGATAAAGAGACCACCTCAGCTCTAGGTCAATATAACTCCAGGTGAAGTTTGATAATTCCGATGGAAACATGGATGAGAGTGTGGAGCAGTACAGTGTACAGAAAAATATTCATACTCTGGAGTAAAATGTCAGAGGCATTCCAACTGGAGCAACTTCATCTTGAACAAGGGCTGAGTAAAATAAGGCTAAGACCTACTGGGCTGAATTCTCAGGAGGCTAGACATTCTTAGTCACAGGATGAGATAGGAGGTTGGCAGGATTGCTGGTAAAACAGGTTGCAGTAAAGAAGCTGGTCAAAACCCACCACATTCAAGATGGCAATGAAAGTGACTTCCGATTGTTCTCACTACTCAATATAAGCTAATTATAATGTACTAGCATTTTGTTGGAAGATAAATGCTAGCAAGGTAGATAGTGAATACAAGTTGTATTCTTTCATCTTAATCTTTAATTAGATGGATTGTGGAACAGAGAATTAACAAGTTAAAACTATGTTTAGCAGAATGGCACCTCTGCCTCAGTCTTCTATAATTATTCGTATAACCTGATGCTAAATCTAGACTTTGTCTGTGAGATTGGATAAGGAGCCAATAGGTGCCTGAGGAATTTATGGTGGACTTGACAGAGTTCAGGAAATGGAACTCAGATATGACTGAAGGTGCTAGCCTGAGTGAGCAGCTCCATTAATAATGACATAGACCAAAGGAGAAAGAAATGTGGGTTTATGAAGCAGAGACAGGATACTCAGTTTTAGAAACTTTGATTTTAGAACAAGAGCAGGAAATTCCCTTGATAATTACCATTAAGCTGATGCCATTTCTGGTTTGGATTTTCAGAGAAGGCATAAAGCTAGAATTAGAGAGTTAGAAATCATTAGTACAGATATGCTAGTTGAAGCCAGTAAAGGGAAGATCAATGGGAAGTGTTTATAAAGAGACAGGAGACATCAAGGTACCAATTTTCTTGCTGAATAAAATCACACTCAAAGAGCCTAGACTTTGTCACTAAATTAATGCCTTTTTGGTTGTCTTCTTCCTCTTGGGTGCCCTTTTGTCCCTAACTCTTGTAAGTGCTGTCTTTTCTTTTAGGTTTTCATCTAGAGCCCATGAAGTTTCTATATTGGCCCTAGGATCTTCTGTTAATCCATCTGTCCATCTAGATATCCAGCTCACAAGTAGTTATTAAGTAATAGATAATAAAGATACATAGATGAATAGGGCATAGTTCCTGTTCTCATAGTATTAGTCTCAAGGCAAGGAAAGACATGCAAATTGTTAGTTGAAATGTAATAAACATCACGATAAATGTGTGTGTGGGCTATTGAGGAAAAGAAGCAAATCACACAGTCTGTAAGGGAGGTATAAATGGGAAAGCTCTTTTGTAGAACATGAGGCCTGATATAAGTCGTAAAGAATGGACAAGAGTTAACTCAGAAAGTATCACAGCAAGGTAAGGTATGTTGTAGAGGATTTCCTAGGAAGAGATCAGCATGAAGAAGAGGAGAAAATTGAGACTCATAATGTCATCTCATAGACAGTTCATACCTAAATCTCCCCATTTGTCCCAGGAATGTTTTCATGGCTATTTTCTCTTCTAAAGTAAGGACCCATTTTAATTTTATATATTACATTTGTTTCTTGTACTTTTTCATCACTTTCAGTCTGGAGCAATTCTTTCACGGGCTTTGTTGTTTAAATGGTCTTGGGTTTTTTTGAGTAATCTAAAACTTGTAGAATTTTCAGAATTTTTCTGATGAGTTCTTCATGATGTTCTTTAACTTATTTCTCTAGCTCCACATTGACTACTAATAAACTGGAAGGTAGCTCATTAAGTCTAGAAGCTTGATGAGGTTCAGGTTAAAAATTATGTTACTTCATCATTGATGTAGAATACTTCATATTGTAACACATCAGGAGGGATATAATATCAAATTGTCCCTGTATTTATATTTTGAAATTCTGTCACTCAGCTAAGGGGCTGATCATTAGGTCATTCCATTGTAAAGCCAGTATTTTCTTTTAGTAACCATTAAGCAATCTGTGGTGTGATACATGTTAGGAGACTATTCTGTGTAGGTCTCTTTTCTTTCTGCACATTATGCAAGCAGACAATTGATAGTTTTACTCTGAGCTGTCTTTTCAATATTTGTATAGCAAACTGCCTTGGAAGATTGAGATGATATCCCTTTCTGGAACAAAAGGCAGATTTATTTTCTGTCCAAGATAATAAAGATAATGTCTTCTTCCAAGGAAAAAGTTGAGGAGGTTTTCTAGGAGTCCCTTGTTCCTAGCCCAAGAATCAAACCCACTGTATGTATAGTATGCATCTGGATTAATCTGAACTCCATGGAGAACAAAGGAAAATAAATGCAAACAGTAAGCTAATGTCTCCTGCTGTGATGAATAATAGTCATTTCACTCTGACCTAGGAGTTTTGTGTCTTTTCTAGTACCCTTGAAATTGGCAGGTTAACAACCTGCAAGCAGCATAATGTCTCAGACACTTTACAGTTCTTGACTGTAATTATACTCACTATCATTTTTTTCTATGATGAAATTCTAAAACTATTGCTTCTGCATTTTTAGTTGACATTCATTCTTCTATGAAGAGGAGCCTCATGTTTTACTCTCTTTTAAAATTTTCTTTTTTGTGTCACTATAGGCTCATTGATATTTATTTATTTAAAATACCTAAAATAAATAAAAATCTTTCCTCAAAAAGCCTTAGTTGCTTGAATGGGAATCAGTATTTAGAAATTAAGATCTAAGCTCTAGGTATTTCTAGGCCTTATTATTCATGACATTAGAAAATACAAACTTAAAAATTATGAATTTATATTGATATTTCCATTTTAAGTTTAAATTTATATTTAATGTTAGAGGATTTTCCTCCTAAAATCTTTTATGTTTGCATCTTTATCTCTTTTTTTGATTATTTATTTATTTTTAAATTTTTAACTTTTATTTTAAGTTCAGGAGTACACATGCAGGTTTGTTACATAGGGAAACTTGTGTCTCAAGGGTTGTTGTATAGATTATTTCATTACCCACATATTGAGCCTGGTACCCATTAGTTATTTTTCTTGATCTTCTCCTTCCTCCTGCCCTCCACCCTCCAATAGGCCCCAATGAGTGTCATTCTCTTCCTTGAGGCCATGTGTTCACATCATTTAGCTCTCACTTATATGTGAGAACATGTGGTATTTAGTTTTCTGTTCCTGCATTAGTTTGCTAATGATAATGGCCTCCAGCTCCATCCATGTCCCTGCAAAGGACATGATCTCATTTTTCTTTATGGCTGCATAGTATTCCATGGTATATATGTACCACTTTTTTAATTCAGTCTGTCGTTGATGGACATTTAAATTGATTCCATGCCTATTCTATTGTGAATAGTGCTGCAATAAAGATATGTGTGCATGTGTCTTTATAACAAAATGATTTCTATTCCTTTGGGTATATAACCAGTAATGAGGTTTCTGGGGTGAATGATATTTCTGCCTTTAGGTATTTGAGGAATCGCCACACTGTCTTCCACATTGGCCGAACTAATTTACACTACAACCAACAGTGTATAAACGTTTCTTTTTCTCCCCAACGTTGCCCTCATGTGTTATTTTTTGACTTTTTAATAATAGCCATCTGAATGGTGTTAGATGGTATGTTGTTGTGGTTTGATTTTTATTTCTTCAGTGATTGGTAATATTGAGTATTTTTTCGTATAATTGTTGGCTGCATGTATGTCTTCTTTTGAAAAGTTTCTGTTCATGTCCTTTGCCCACTTTTACATGGGGTTGTTTTTTTTTCCCTGTAAATTTTTAAGTTTCTTATAGATGCTGGATATTAGACACTTTCACATGCATAGCTTGCAAAAATTTTCTCCCAACTGTAAGTTGTCTGTTTACTCTGTTGATAGTTTATTTTGCTGTGCAGAAGCTCTTTAATTAGATCCCATTTTTCAATTTGTGCTTTTGTTGCAGTTACTTTTAGCATCCTTGTCATGAAATCTTTGACTTTGCCTATTTCCTGAATGGCATTGCCTAGATTTTCTTCTAGGGTTTTTATTTTTGGGGCTTTTACATTTAAGTCTTTAATTCATCTTGAGTTAATTTTTTGTACATACTGTAAGGAAGGGTTCCAATTTCAGTCTTTTGCATATGGCTAGCCATTTATGCCAACACCATTTATTGAAGAGGGAATTCTTTCCCCATTGCTTGTCTTTGTCAGGTTTGTTGAAGATCAGAGTTTCAGTGCTAGTGCTTGGAAACAAGAAAGATCTTCCTAATGCCTTGGTCTTATTTCTGGGTTCTCTATTCTGTTCCATTGGTCTATGTGTCTGTTTTTGTACCAGTACTATGCTGTTTTGGTTACAGTAGCCCTGTAGTGTAATTTGAAGTCAGTTAGTGTGATGCAGCCAGCTTTGTTCTTTTTGCTTAGGATTGCCTTAGCTCTTCAGGCTCTTTTTGGTTCCATGTGAATTTTAAAATAGTTCTCTCTAGTTCTGAGAAGAAGGTCAATGATATTATATTAGAAACAGAATAGAATCTATAAATTGCTTTAAGCAGTATGGCCATTTTAACAATATTGATTCTCCTATCCATGAGCAGAGAATATTTTTCCATTTGTTTGTGCAATCTCTGATTCATTTGAGCTGTGATTTGTAGTTCTCCATGAAGAGGTCCTTCACTTCCCTTGTTAACTGTATTTCTAAGTATTTTATTCCTTTTTTATAACATTGTGAATGGGAATTAATTCACGGTTTGGCTTTCTGCTTGCTTGTTGGTGGTATATAAGAATGCTAGTGATTTTTGCACATTAATTTTGTATCCTAAGACTTTGCTGAAGTCATTTATCAGTTTAAGAAGCTTTTGGGCTGAGATTATAGGGTTTTCCAGATATAGGATCATATAGTCTGCAAACAGGGATAGTTTGGCTTTCTCTCTTCCTATTTGGATGTGCTTTATTTGCTTCTCTTTTTTTAACTGCTCTGGCCAGAACTTCCAATACTATGTTGAATAGGAGTGGTAAAGAGGGCATCCTTATCTTGTGAAAATTTTCAAGGGGAATGCTTCCAGCTTTTGCCCATTCAGTACAATGTTGGTTGTGAATTTGTCATATATAGCTCTTATTATTTTGGGATATGTTCCTTCAGTACCTAGTTTGTTGAATATTTAACATGAGTGGATGTTAAATTTTATTAAAAGCCTTTTCTGCACCTATTGAGATAATAATGTGATTTTTCTCTTTAGTTCTGTTTATGTAGTAAATTGCATTTATTGATTTGTGTATGTTGAACCAACCTTGCATTCTTACACTTTCAGTCAATAAACTTTTCTTCAGTAATGAATTCTAAGTTCTCTTAAGTATCTTTCTGAATCAAAGATGTCTCATTCTGGACATCTTGACAGCTCCACAGGCTGACCATTCTAGCCTACAAACAAGCAGGTCTTACCCTCTAAATTCTTACTCAAGATGTTGTTCTTGTAGAAATATGGTTGGCGGATTAAGAAAAGCTTCATTCAACTAAACTTAACCACACTGAATCTACCCATTACCTTTTCATTCCTAAAATATCAAAACAAGCTCCTGATTGGTTTGCCTGCCTCCAGTCTTGTCTCTGTAGACACAATCTATTTTTAATAACATCTATTTAATTATCCTACTGTATTTATACAAATTAGAGGCAGGGTTGATTTTTAGGAGGTACAATTATTTTATTCACTAAGAAAGAAAAAGTTTAGCCATTAAAAAATGACCCAACTTTTAGCACTTAAATTTCTATTTTCTATAAATATATCTTTTAAATTTTATTAGACATAGAATTTCATCATATACCACTATAGATACATAAGATTAAAAAAATAGGCAAGGTTTCTGGTCTGACATGTAAACAGTTTGGAAGTTGTTAGTTTTATTCTCACAAGAAAAAGTTGAACAGGCTGGGAGCAGTGGTTTAGGCCTGTAATCCCAGCGCTTTGGGAGGCCAAGGCAGGTGGATCACTTGAGGTCAGGAGTTCAAGACCAGCTTGATAAACATGGGGAAACCCCATCTCTGCTAAATACAGACAATTAGTTGGGCATGATGGTGCATGCCGGTAATGCCAGCTACTTGGGAGGCTGAGGCAGGAGAATCACTTGAACTCAGGAAGCAGAGGTTGCAGTGAGCTGTGATTGTACCATTGCACTCCAACCTGGGCAACAGAGTGAGACTCCATCTGAAAAAAAAAAGAAAAGAAAAGAAAAGAAAAAAGCTGAACAAACTGACAAACTGTAAATCAACAACTTGTTTTAAATCCATCAGAAAATATTGACACAGGACAAACTGCCACTCTAAAAACTAGAGAGACTGGCAGATACAGAGATCAGAGCTTACTGGGAGCAGAAGCCATATCTGGAGATTTAAATGTAAACACTTAAAATGTAATTGAATAATTTCTGAAGTGTGAAAGATTAAAAACCCCTGGGAGCCCAGTTTTTGGAAGGCAATATCATGTTTTTATGAATTTTACCTCCAGGAGCTTCATCAAGCTCTCAGAGTCATAGTCAGAGGAAAATTACCTCATGCTTCTGACACCAGACAGGGGAAGAGAAACTATTTTGAAACATACTTAGAGTGTTTTGTGCCCTCAAAGGAAACTATTCTACCAGAATCTAACCAATGTAAGTTTTACCAGAGCCTAACAAACTCATGAGGGAAAATAAATACCCAACTCCAGCACCCTCTAGGCTTCTTTTCTAAGGAGAAAAGAAGCTAGAAAGCATTTGTGAAGATTACAGTCTAGGGTCATTGTCTCACTAAAAGACTAAGATTTAGTAATAAGATTGTAGAGAACTTCCTTCCCCCCAACCCCCACCATATCAATAGGGCTCCTGTATAACCTGGGATTACAGTTGAGAGCAATTTCAGAATACAGACTCTATTTAAGAAGGAGTCTCTAGAGAAGCCCAAAGACAACAAGGAAGAGAGAAACAAGGACACTAGAAGAAATGTTAGCCTCTGATACCTATAGCTACAGTGAATAGTAAACACAGTCTAATTCCTATCCAGATAAACATAAAACCTCACTCTAAAAGGCCACATACCTCAGTTCCTTCAACATGATACATCATGTCTGTTAAAAAAATTACAAAGTATACTAAAAGGCAAAAACAAAACAAAACAACAACAAAGAAAACACTGTTCAAACAGACAAACTAAACAACACAACCCTATTTAGATATGGTAGAGATTTTGGAATTATATTGGGAAGTCAAAATGGAAAATATGGACAACATGTCAGAACAGATGGGTAACATAAGCCGAGAAATGGAAGCACTAAGAAATAATCAAAAGAAAATGCTACACTGTAACAGAAATGAAGAATGCCTTTAATGGGTTCATGAGTATATTGGACATTTCTATGGAAAAAGAATCAGTGAGCTTGAAAATATGCTTATAGAAATTTTTATAACTAAAATGCAATAAGAAAAAAGAAAAATGGTGTAAGAGAATATTCAAGAAGTGTGAGACAACTACAAGAGGTGTAACATACATGTAATGGGATTTCCAGAGGAGAAGGAAGAAAGGGAAAAAAGAAGAAATATTTGAAATCGTAATGGCTGAGAATTTTTGAAACTTAGTGACAGACACCAAGCCACAGATCCTTGAAATGCAAGCTAACAAAGCTCAAATCATGAACATCAAGCACGATAAATACAGATAAACCTATATTTAGGTATATAATATTCAAACTGAAGGCAATCTAGGATATTAGACATGTCATATTCAAACTGAAGTAAACTTAAGATATTAGGCGTATCATATTCAAACTGAAGAAAGTCTGATAAAAGCCGGAAGAGAAAACATCTTACCTAGAGTGGGACAAGAATAAGAATTTTATCAGACTTCTCTTCAGAAATCATTTGAGCAAGAAGAGAGTAGAGTGAAATACTGAAAATGTTGAAAGAGAAAAAGACAACCTAGAATTCAGAATTCAGCAAAGGTAAAGGCAAAATAAAGATTTTCTCAATCAGACCAAAATTGGGGAAATTTTTACTAATGGACATGCCTCACAAGATATATTAGTTTTTCAGAAAAAAGGAAAGTAACATAGGTCAGAATCTCTTATCTGCATAAAGAAGGAAAGAATGTTAGAAAAGGAATAAATTAAAGAGAAATAGAATCTTTTATTTTTATAAATTGATCTAACTGATAACATTTGTTTAAAATAATAACAACAATAATATACTGGGTGACTATAGCTTATGATTAAGAGAAATGAATGACACCAATGTTCTAAGGGATGGGAGAAAGAATTGGGAATACTTTATTATAAAGTCCTCTTACTACTCATGAAGGAATATAGGGGTATATGAAAATAGCCTTTGTGAAAATTATTTTATAATCTGTGCAATATCAATGATCTATTGTTTAAAAAAGGCAAAATAAAGCCTTTCTAAACCTTCTTTATATTCAAGGCCAAGTATCCTGATCACTTGTCAATTCAGTCTCTGATATACACAGCATGGTCCTTCTAGTTACCAAGAACATGATGATGCAATATATCTTAAAGGAAGTCATAGAACCAACTGGTGCTGGAATTTAACCTGGCTTTGCAATCACTATATGTAGTTAATCTACTTTTGGCTCTTCCTTTAGAAATTTTGGAATGCTGCTAAACTTGTCTGATGCACCACCTTCTATCTTGGATATAAAAGGAGTGATGCTCTTATTGTGTCCAGGTTTTGCTTCTAAACTTCTGAAACCTATTCTATAAATTTTGAACCATGTATTATTTGCACCTACAGAGACAATGATGACTGCTTGACTCTCAGGTGATACCATTAATTGTAAGATACATACCAATTTTAGAAATATTAAAATTTAGAAAGAAACGTTCATTGTAGAACTGATAAAACAAAGTAAATTATTTGGATGACTCCTGTGCTTAAACCTCCTGTATTAATCTGTTTTCATGCTACTGGTAAAGACATACTCAATACTGGGCAAATTACAAAAGAAAGAAGTTTAATAGACTTACAGTTCCATGTGGCTGGGGGAGCCTCAGAATCACGGTGGAAGTCAGGAAGGAGCAAGTGACCACTTACATGGATGACACCAGGCAAAGAGAGAGCTTGTGCAGGGAAATCCCTTCTTATAAAACCATCAGACATGAGACTTATTCACTTATCATGAGAACAGCATGGGAAAGACCTGTCCCCATGATTCAATTACTTCCCACTGGTCCCTCCCACAATACCTGGGAATTCAAGATGAGATTTTGGTGGCACACAGCCAAATCATATCATTCTGCCCCTGGCCTCTCCTAAATCTCACATCCTCATATTGCAAAACAAATTACAGCTTTCCAACAGTCCCCAAAGTCATAAATCAATTTGGGCATTAACTCAAAAGTCCACAGTCCAAAGTCTCATCAGAGACAAGGCAAGTCCCTTCCACCTGTGAGCCTGTAAAATCAAAAGCAAGTTAGTTACTTCCTAGATACAATGCGAGTACAGGCATTGGGTAAATACAGCCATTCCAAATGGGAGACACTGGCCAAAACAAAGGGGCTACAGGCCCCATGTGAGTCCAAAATCCAGCAGAGCAGCCAAATCTTAAAGCTCCAAAGTAATCTTCTTTGACTCCATGTCTCACATCCAGGTCACACTGATTCAAGAAGTAGATTCCCATGGTCTTGGGGAGCTCTGCCCAAGAGCCCTGCCTCTGTGGCTTTGCAGGGTACAACCTACTTCCTACCTGCTTTCACGGGCTGGGGTTGAGTGTCTGCAGCTTTTCCAGGTTCACTGTGCAAGCTGTTGATGGATCTACCATCCTGGGGTCTGAGGGATGATGGCCCTCTTCTAGTACCTCCATGAGACAGCACTCCAGTGGGGACTCTGTGTAGGGGATCCAACCCCACATTTCTCTTCTGTACTGCCCTAGCAGGGATTCTCCTTAATTGCCCCACTCCTGTAGCAAATTTCTGCCTTGACATCTAGCCATTTCCATACATCCTCTGAAACTTGGGTAGAGGTTCCTAAACCTCAAGTCTTGACTTGTGTGCACATGCAGGTTCAACATCATGTGGGAGCTGCCAGGGCTTAGGGCTTGCACCCGCTGAAGCCACAGCCTGAGCTCTACCTTGGCCCCTTTTAGTCATGGCTGGAGTGGCTGGTACACAGGGCACCAAGTCCCTAGACTGCACACAGCAGAGGGACCCTGGGCCTGGCCCACAAAACCATCTTTTCCCACTAGGCCTCCAGGCCTGTAATGGGAGGGGCTCCTGTGAAGTCCTCTGAATGCCCTGAGACATTTTATTCCTTCTTTTGGTGATTAACATTTGAGCTTCTCATTACTTATGCAAATTTCTGCAGCCAGCTTCAATTTCTCTTCAGAAAATGGAGTTTTCTTTTCTATTGCGTTGTCAGGCTGCAAATTTTCCAAACTTTTATGCTCTGTTTCCCTTTTAAAACTGAATGCCTTTAATAACACCCAAGTCACTTATTGAATGCTTTGCTGCTTAGAAATTTCTTCTGCCAGATACCCTAAATCATCTCTCTGAAGGTCAAAGCTCCACAAATCTTTAGGGTAGGGGAAAAATGCCACCAGTGTCTTTCTAAAACATAACAAGAGTCACCTTTGCTCCATTTCCTAAGTTCCTTGTCTCCATCTGAGACCACCTCAGCCTGGATTTCATTGTCCATATCATTACCAGAACTTTGGTCAAAGCCATTCAACTCAAGGGAGTTTCAAACTTTCCCACATTTTCCTATCTTCTTCTGAGCCCTCCAAACTGTTCCAACCTCTGCCTATTACTCAGTTCCACAGTCACTTTCACATTTTTGGAGATCTTTTCAGCAGTGCCCCACTCTACTGGCACAAATTTACTGTATTAGTCTGTTTTCATGCTGCTGATAAAGATATACCCAAGCCTGGGCAATTTACAAAAGAAAGAGGTTAAATGGACTTACAGTTCCATGTGGCTGGGGAGGCCTCAGAATCATGGTGGAAGCAAGGAGGAGCAAGTCACATGTTACATGGATGGCAGCAGGCAAAGAGAGAGAGAGAGCTTGTGGAGAGAAACTCCCATTTTAAAAACCATCAAATCTCATGAGACTTATTTATTATCATGAGAACAGCACGGGAAAGATCTGCCCCCATGATTCAATTACGTCTTATGGGTCCCTCTCACAACACATGTGAATTCAAGATGATGATTTTCCACTCAGATCTAGAAAGGAAGGCTTTGCTGCTCAGTTCCTGGGAGTGCTCAGAGGACAGTCTGCAGCTGTCAGTCCATCAGGGAACTTCGTAGTTGCAAAGAGCCCCCCATGTGACAAGATAATTCCTCTTTTAGGTGGCCCACATCCACTGACTGATGGAGGTTGGAGTATAAAGGCCTAGCTATATCTGCTCAGTATGTGGCCACTGTTATTGGCTGTGTTAGCTCCCTGTAAGGTTAGCTGAAGGTGTTTGATATTGCGGTCCAACTTTTTACTTAGCCCAATTTCGCTTCTCTCCCTACTTTTCACAGGTATTGATCCCAAGGACATTCCCTAATACTCCTCTTATATACTGAACTTTATCTTAGATCTACTTCCTAGAAAATTCAGCATATGACAGCTTTCTATGGCACTTAGAAAAAAGTCAAAATTTTGCCAGGTGCAGTGGCTCACTCTTGGAATCCCAACACTTAGGGAGGCCAGGTGAGGCAAGTGGATCACTTAAGGCCGGGAGGTTGAGACCAGCCTGGCCAACATGGTGAAAACCTATCTCTACTAAAAATACAAAAATTAGCTGGGGTGATGGGACACGCCTGTAGTCCCAGTTACTTGGGAAGCTGAGGCATGAGAATCACTTGTACCCGGCAGGCGGAGGTTGCAGTGCAGTGAACTGCAGTCTGGGTGACAAAGGGAGACTCTGTTTCAAAAGGAAACAAACAAAATCAAAAAACAAAAGTCAACAAAACTCTTATCATAGAATATATAGTTTTCCCGATATGTTTTCCTCCTACTTTTTTGCTTAATCTCCTGCCACTATCTCCCTAGATCCCCAGGTTCTAGACATACTCACTACTATGAACTCAATTGTTTCACCCTCAAAATTTACATGTAGAAGCCCTAACCTTTAATGTGATGGCACTTGGGGATGGGGCCATTGGGAAGTAATTAGATTTGGATGAAGTTACCAGGGTGGAGTGCTCATGATGGGATTCGGGCCCTTATAAGAGACACCAAAAAGCTTACTTCCTCTCTTTCTCTCTGTCAAGTGAGTACACAACAAGAAGGCAGCCATGTGCAAGCCAGGAGGCGAGCCCTCAAGGGGGAACCAAAAGGCTGGTTGGCACCTTGATCTTTAACTTTCCAGCCTCCAGAATGGTGAAAAATAAATTCCTGTTATTTAAGCCATATTGTTTTATGGTATTTTGTTGTGGCATTCTAAGCTAACACAACACCTGCTTTCTACTTTTTGAAAATGTCAAGCTCATTCTCTCTTCTCCCCACTGTTCCTTGCTATGTGCTATTCTTTCTGTTTGTGCATGTCTCCTCTTAATGACCCTTGTTTAGCAAGATTTCTGACCACCACTTTCAAATTAGCACCACTCTCTTATTATTCTCTTCATAACGTTTATAGCACTTATGTTAAATCAACCAAATTACCACATTTGAGTATTAAATTGTCACTTATTGGATGTTCCTCTCACCTCCCTACATAATAATATTAGTTTCATGAAGTCATGTCGTAGCAGCTCAATAAATGTTTGCTGAAAGAATGAATGAATGAATCATGATTTAGAAAGATGAATACATATGTGTTACCACCACTGCATTGTTATAGGTGATCTGAGAAACCTCAGAAGACTGTTGCTTTAAGCCATGATTCTCTCAGATCTGGCTTGGCTTGAAAGAAGGTATGTATAAGACCTAATCATTAGCTATTTTATTTCTGTCATTGGTGTGAAGTGGTTGCCCGGTGAAGGTTTAAACACCAATTAGAAGATGCTGCAACAGCCATACTGTGAGTTTCTCAGGGCAGTCTGAAAATTAACCCAGTATTTGGGATGGCAGATGTCACTCAAACTGGGTTGTTTATTTAAAGGGCCCTCCTGAAGAAGGCAGTCTGGCCTGAATATCTTTCAGACTGGATTGGCACAAGTCCTGGCCCTTCTCCTTCTGGTGGTTACTGTTCTGAAAGACATCCAATTGCAGCACTCTACAAATAGTTTAGTGAAAAATGCCGAGAGCGTTTCTTTATCTTTATCTTGTGTTCTTGCTAAACTGACTGAGTTCAATATCAGCTTCTGGAAAGCATTCTAATAATCTCCAAAGTGTTTAAGAAGCATTACTCACATTATCACAGAAACATGTCTTGCTCCAGAAATGTATTTACTGTTCTTTTTAGAAACACAGATGCATTGTAGGTAAATAATACAAAACAGTTACTTTCTTGCCAAGGAAAAATGCCGTTTTTGTATTTATCTATTTAAAAAGCAAATGAAATCACTCATGCTGGAGGAAGATGTATGATAGATGAAGATCTTAGACTTGCTCACTTCTTAATCTCTATATTTATTCATAACTATATTTTTAAGTTTATCTCTTTCTGGTTTAACTGTGGAAGTCCTAGCGTCTTTTAAGTCAGCCTGTTTTCAACAAACAAAAACATATTACCTTAACTCTTCCGTGGTTAGGAGTCATGGCTTCTGTTAATTTACCATCTGGTAGCATGCTGGGAAAAAAATAAGTTGGTGTAAATTTGGGAATGAGGAATTTAAAGGCTCAGCGTTTAGAGATTATCTATCACTTTATAAAGTGTTAGCTTGTTTGAAATATCAAATTGTGAATGATTACCCTTGAATGAGAGAGAATTCAAATGAACAAACAGTGGCAGCAAAGAGCATGCCTCTTTTTGCTTTCCTCCCTCTATTTCATGATGTAACAGCTATACCATTTACAGTTAGATGGTCATTTTCAAAATGGCAATTTTTTAAATTTGTTCATTTTTTTGAGAGAGAGTCTCTGCCACTAAGGTTGGAGTGTGGTGGTTTCGTCATGACTCACTGCAGCCTTGGACTCCTGGGCTCCAATTATCCTCCTGCCTCAGCCTTCTTATTGGCTACTACAGGCTGGCACCACCATGCCTGGCTAATTTCTTTTTTTTTTTTTTGTAGAGATGGGGTTTCACCATGTTGCCCAGGCCAGTCTTGAACTCCTGAGCTTAAGCAATCCTCTTGCCTTGGCTTCCCAAAGTGCTGGTATTATAGGTGTAGGTTACTGCGCCTGGCCCAGAATGGGAATGTTTTAAGTATGATGATTCACTCTCACTGTACCTCAGCTACACGTGCATGATTTAATGTATCTCCTGTGGCTGAAGCAATTTAACCTTCAAGTTATTGATGAAAATCTATAAAATACTTAACATAAGCCAAGTGCCTGGCCCATGGTATGTACTCAAGAAATGAATATTGAATGAATGTGTCCTTGCTTCTTTAATTTTGTTTTCAATATTGAAATTGCATGTAAATTCCACTGAGACTCACTGCTCATGAGATTAGGGTAGGGAGAGGCATTTTCAGTCTGAATCTTCACAGTATATTTGCCAAAGAGCTATAAGTAAAGTCAAAGCAGCTGGCTAAGGTAGAAACCCTAGATATTGTTATTGGATTCATGGTTGATGTAAAAGGAGGGGAAAGTAGTTTAATGTGGAGTTCTACTGATTCTCACAGGAGTTTTCTCTTCTGTGCATAGGCCTAGAGTCTACGGAGACCCAAGTTGAGCTGGTTTGAAATGAGTGTGCAGATTTCTGAGCCCCAGGCATTTCTTGTTCTGCTCCATAGTTTCATAGAGAAAATCCAAGAATGAGTCAGTGGGAGGTTTTGAGGTTGACAGAAGCTACATTTTGGGCTCAGCTGTATGAAAGTGGGGAACAGTAAGAATTGCTGGCCCACTGATGTGGTGTTGAATCTGCGTGGCATATGTTATCTGACATCACAGTCCTGGAATGCTCCTAATGGCTGCCAGAAAAATATAAAATCTAATGGAAAAGTAACCCACTGAACCAGAATGAATCAGCTGTTCATTCCTCCTCTATTGGAATTTATCTTAAAAATGAAATTAAGCCTGAATTCATATAATTTAGAAACTCAAAGCAAGAAATAGGAAAGCTCTTAAAGGATCATTAATCTGTCCCTCTTGCATATCTAGTTAGTTACATAGATTTCATGAAAGAATTTGGAATATAGATGAATCTTTAACTTACAGTTTTTCTTTTTGGAAGAGATCTATTGTTCTCATCTAAGTGGTTCAATGTTTCATTGACATTCATTAATGTCTGTTACATCCTGTGATGTTAGGTAAATGGAAAATATTTTTCCTCCACTTATACAACACAAAGTCCTATGACTAACTCCTCTATGAATTTCCACATTCACCCTCCTGGCATAGAAGCTAACTATGCATTAGCTGTGCACCCCACCTCTCTCTTCTCTCTATCTGAAACATGAACAGTTTACTTTTTATGAAAAACTGGTTTGGGCATAGGGTCATGATTAACATATTTGCATGATTATTGTTGGCACAGAGCATGATGGTTAGACATGTGCACTGCATTTACCTCTTGTGAAAGCTGGAATAATGTAAATGACACATAATCATAATACTGATATGAAGATTAAGTGGGATTTATAGAAAATATCAAAGTTCCTGGCACACACTAAGTGTTTCATATAAATGTTAATTAGAAATGTTAATACTAATGATGTAGAGCTAGCTGTGCTTTCTAAAGATGTTAATTGGTTTTTTAAGTTTTAAGTATTTTTAAAACTATGATGTCTTAGTTCAGGCTGCTATAATGCAATACCACAGAGTGGGTGGCTTCAGAAACAGAAATTTATTTCTCATGATTCTGGAGGCTGGGAAGTCCAAGATCAAGGTGCCAGAAGATCTGGTGTATGGTGTGCAGATGGCTACTTTTGTATCCTTATGCAAAGGAGAGTAGAAAGCTAGAGCAAGCTCTGGAGTATCTTTTTCTAAGGGCATTAATCCCATTCATGAGAGCTCTACCCTCATGACCTGTGTGCCCACTAAAGGCCCTGCCTCCAAATTAGCATCACATTGAAGGTTTGGATTTCAAAACATGTATTTTGAAGGGACATATTCAGTTCATATACAAAGAAGAAACTTCTTCATTTGAATATAATACATAGAAGGCACATTGCAACAGAATATGAATAGTCCCTTTTCTTAATATTATATTATTTGTCTGTTGTCTGATCAGTGACTTCCCAAAAATTTCAGTTGAAAGGAGTGTGTAGTGAACTTGAGAGTACAGGACAATGAGATATGTAACTGCCCATGTTTCATTGCTACTTTGAGCAGAATCTTCTGGAAACACTGTGAAGTGCTGGAGAAAGCACCGTCTGGGGAGTCAGATGACCTGCTCTCCATCCCAGTTCATCAGGGAGTTTCTGAGACAAACACTTATCAGGTTAGAATTTGAAGCTCTTTATTTGTAAAGTAGGAAATGTGGTAATACTTGCTATATAAACCTCATGAGGTTGTTGTAATGTCCCAAGGAGTAATACATGGGGAAGTACTCTGCAAACTGTAAGGCATTAGACAAGTATGAAGTGTTGAAACTGCCGAGGAGTTGTCCTCATCTTTCTAAACATTTTAAAAGTAAAATCATCACTGTGGGTGGAGGCTCATAATTAGATTCTTCACAAAATACATAGTCAAAAGTAAGCAGTTGTTTTAGACAATCTTGCACATGTGGTGGCATTATTCACTGCTCTCATTTGATATTTTATGAAACAACAAGTAACTAATTTCTTGATACATTAAGCAATTTTAATCTCTTTTTACTTTATGAGATCCTAACTTTAGTGACCTTTTTAGCCAGAAACTTCTATCATATTACTGGGAAAAGTGAGAAATCCAGTCCATAGACTAAAAGTAGTTGTGATTTTAGCTATCTACAGGAGACATTGCAGTTTAAGTTGCCCAGTGCCTAGCATTAGAAAGCAAAAGTTTAGATCAAAAGTCCTAGACAGCATGTCAATAGTGAATAAAGCTTGATTCTTAACTAAATAATGTATAAGAGTGTTAGAACACACAGATGACTATGTTAGGGTTAATAAATGATGTTGAATTATCAGACTGCAAAACAAATTGCTGTGATTTTTGGAGACACAAATGCCATTAGCTTGTACATGTTAGAAATAATGTGCATCTATATACTATGCGTTCACTCAACAAACATTTTTCTGATCATGTTCTATATGGCAGGCACTGTGTAAGTCCAAGGGATACAGAGGAATACCATCCCTCTATTTTGGTGGTTTTAACCAGGGTAAATCATGGAGTGTTTTTTTTTTAAATTATGTACACTTCTAGGATTCAGTTAAGTCCTAGGGATGCAGGGGAATACTGTCTCTCTATTTCGCTGGTTTTAACCAAGGTAAATCATGGAGTATTTTTTTTTAAATTGTATACATTTCTAGGATTCAGATTCAGTAGCTCTGCTATGCAATCTGGGCAAGTAGAGTAAGAAACACATCACTAATAATAGAAACAGCTTCCCCAAGGTTTCGATGTGTCACTCTGGTTAATAATCACTACTCCCCACCGCTAATAGGTGGGGACAGACACAGCATGGCAAAAACAATTTCTGAGATGTGGACAGGGTATTAGGGAATCCCAAATAGGGACATTTCATGTGTCCTCAGTGGGAGCTGAGTAGGAATGGAGTCTGGGGAAGGTGACTCCTAACCTTCCTGAACATTTTTTTCTAATCACAAATCTAGTGCAGTAAACCAGTGAAGAACACAAGAAGCAAAAACCATCCTTCATTTATAATTTTGATATTCTTAAATTTTGTTATTACATGTATAGAGTGAGTTTTCTTAACTATTCCATTTTTAATTGTATGGATTTTTGAATTTAAGGTCTTTAATCACTCTGTAATTCAGGGAAATAAGTCATAATTACCTTCAAGAATTTCTCACATCTATTTCTTTATTATCTCTGGGATTTCTATTGTATATATATTGGCATCAAATTCTATTTTCCTATCTCTCAATTTTCATCTCTTATCCCTTCTTAGGCTTTATAGATTCTGCAATTTATTTATTTATTACATTCTGTTTTCAACTGTTATATTGAGTGTAAGAAGGGGTAAGATGAATATTCTACAGTCAGTATTTCTACTTGGCTTTTCTTTTTGGTTTTGTGGTCCTATTTCATATGACCACTAACCTGTCCTATTAATTTGAAAATTTAATTCTTATTCTTAACCTTACATTATGTAATAAAGCTCTTTGTTGTAGTAATTGCACTTGATATTAGTTACACATCGCTACATAACAAATTAATGACAAATTGTCTTAAAATTTGGTGGGTTTAAGAAAGGGTAATTTTTTTTGGCCTTTCATGATTTCTGTCAGTCATGAATTCAGACACTGTACAGGAAGATGACTTGTTTCTACACCACCTTGTTGGAGACCTCAGCTGGAACTGGAAGGCTTGAAGCTTGGGGACTAAAATGTGAGTTGCATTCACTCACATTTTTGGTGGTTGGTACCGGTGTTACCTAGAGGCCTAGCTGGGGTTGTTTACAAGAAAATCCACATGTGACCTCTCTATGTGGCTTGAGGTTCCTCACAACATGGAGCTGGACCACATGGAAGGGTGTATGGTGGGATTTGTTGAGGGAGAGAGAGGGAATGAGAGAGAGAGAGAAAGAGAGAGACAGAGACAGAGATGGAAGCAGAGAGAGAAAACGTGGAAGAGTTGTATTTCTTTCTCTTTTTTTTTGTTCATTTTTTTTTTTTTTAAGAAACAGACTCTTGCTATATTGCCCAGGCTGTTCTGGAACTCCTGTCCTCAAGCAATCCTCACATTACACCCTTCCAAGTAGTTGGGATTGTAGTCTATAGTCATGTGCCTGTATTCTTTTCTTGACCTAGCCTTGGAAGTCATATAGCATCACTTTTGTTCTACTCCATTATTTGATGTAGGCAGGAGTCACTGCATAAATTCAAGAGGAAAGAACCTAGACCACATATCTTGGTGGGAGGAATGTCAGTTACATTGTAAGATGAGCATGTGGGAATGTGTAAGTATACAGGTGTGAGCATCTTTGTAAAATAAAATTTGTTCGTGTATTCCTTATTGTCTAGCTATTTTTGCCTGTGAGCTGAGCTTCCCCGGAGGCTTTAACTATGCTTTCTGTGATATGTAAGGAGATATGGTGAACCTGAGTGCTTTCTTGTATACCTTTTGGTAAGTTTAAGGGAAAAAACAGATATGTGCTCTTTCTTTTTGTACAGGTGGAAGTTTCCAGAAGATTACTCTTTTATTTTCCTGTAAGGGATCCTCATAGATTATTACTTTGGATTGAAGCTTTCTCCATTCATTACTGTTTGCTCCAGAATTAAAACATTTTCAGAGAAATCCAGCAGTCCAAGCTAGTTCTTTATCTGTAGGGAGCCAGAAGTTTCCTGTTATCCTTATTTTTCTAAATAGTCTGGAATTATAGTTTTGTTTTCTTCTTTGCCTTAGGAATTATTTAGTAGAGTGTAGTTTTGTTTTCTGAAATTTTTGATTGGGTTTCAAAATTTATACTTTGAAAGATTTTCTTTCTTTTTTTTTTTTAATTTGTTAAACTTGAAGTTCCAGGATACATATGCAGAATGTGCAGGTTTGTTACATAGGTATACATGTGCCATGGTGGTTTCTGCACCCATCAACCTGTCATCTAGGTTTTAAACCCCACATGAATCAGGTGTTTGTCCTAACGCTCTCCCTCCCCTCATCCCCCACCTCCTGACAGGCCCTGGTGTGTGATATTCCCCTCTCTGTGTCCATGTATTATAATGGTTTGGCTCCCACTTATGACTGAGAACATGAAGTATTTATTTTTCTGTTCCTGTGTTAGTTTGTTGAGAATGATGGTTTCTACCTTCATCAATGTCCCTGCAAATGATATTCTTTTTTTATGGCTGCATAGTAGTCCATGGTGTATATGTGCCACATTTTCCTTATCCAGTCTATCATTGATAGGCATTTGGGTTGGTTTCAAGTCTTTGCTATTGTGAATAGTGGTGCAATAAACATACATGTACATGTGTCTTTATAGTAGAATGATTTATAATCTTTAGGGTATACACCCAGTAATGGGATTGCTGGATCAAATGGTATTTCTGGTTCTAGATACTTGAGGAATGGCTACACTGTGTTCCACAATGGTTGAACACATACTGGTTGCCACCAACAGTGTAAAAGCATTTCTATTTTTCCACATCCTCTCCAGCATCTGTTGTCTCCTGACTTTTGAATGATCACCATTCTGCCTGGCATGACGTGGTATCTCATTGTGGTTTTGATTTGCATTTCTCTAAGACCAGTGATTATGAGCTTTTTTCATGTTTTTGGCTACATAAATGTCTTCATTAGAGGTGGATCTGTTCATATCCTTCACCCACTTTTAGATGGGGTTATTTTTTTCTTGTAAATTTGTTTAAGTTTTTTGTAGACTCCAGATATTAGCCCTTTGTCAGATGGAGAGATTGCAAAAATGTTCTCCCATTCTGTAGGTTGCCTGTTCACTCTGATGATAGTTTATTTTGCTGTACAGAAGCTCTTTAGTTTAATTAGATCTAATTTGTCAATTTTGGCTTTCGTTGCCATTGCTTTTGGTGTTTTTGTCATGAAGTCTTTGGCCATGCCTATGTCTTGATTGGTATTGCCTAGATTTTCTTCTAGGGTTTTTATGGTTTTGCTTTTATGTTTTTGCCTTTAACCCATCTTGAGTTAATTTTTGTATAAGATGTAAGGAAGGGATCCAGTTTCAGTTTTCTGCATATGGCTAGCCATATTTCCCAACACCATTTATTAAATAGGAAACCCTTTTCCTATTGTTTGTTTTTGTCAGGTTTGTCAAAGATCACATGGTTATAGATGTGTGGTATCATTTCTGAGGCCTCTGTTTTGTTCCATTCGTCTATATATCTGTTTTGGTAATAGAACCATGTTGTTTTAATTACTGTAACCTTGTAGTATAGTTTGAAGTCAGGTAGCATGAAGCCTACAGCTTTGTTCTTTTTGCTTAGGATTGTCTTGGCTCTATGGACTCTTTTTTTTTTTTGTTCCATATGAAATTTAAAGTAGTTTTTTCTAGTTCTGTGAAGAAAGTGAATGATAGATTGATGGGAATAGCATTGAATCTTTTTTTTTCTTTTAGCAATCTACATGTGATTGTATTTTTTATCATATGACTTTGGCCCTAATGCCATAACTGTTTGAACCAGAGGTGTCTGAAACTAACTCATAAATTTATAGACTGGGTACCAATCTATGTGGTGGCATGAAAATTAGAATGAGTCAAGCCAATTTATCTCTTTTCCAAATCTGAACTAAGAAAATATAAGTAAATGACCAAGATAGGCTTGCAATAGTTGACTGAAAATTCATAAAGAAGAATCAGAGCCAGATCAGTTTTGATGTGTTGCCTTATAGACTAAGTAAAGAGAAAGCAGAATCTAAGAGTAAGTAGAGGAAGCCAGTTGGTAACCAAGGGTCATAATGCAGGAGAGAGAACTTGCCATCTGGGGAGAAGGTAGAACAAGTGATAGAGTTGTCTGAGTTGCTGATGTCATTACAGTCCCACACTATGAAAATGCTTAATACAAGCATTTATTTTTAATTTATATAATTTACTTACACATTTGTTTATTTATTTTCTTGAGAAAATTTCTTTAAATAAAATCATGTCACTTGCAACTAGAAGAGGGTAGTCTGAAGGCCTGATAGAAGTTTTTCTTTTTTTTTTTTTTCTAAGTTGGAGTTTCACTCTTGTTACCCAGGCTGGAGTGCAATGGTGCAATCTCAGCTCAGCGCAAACTCCGCCTCCTGGGTTCAAGCAATTCCCCTGCCTCAGCCTCCCAAGTAGCTGGGACTACAGGCGTGTGCCACAATACCCAGCTAATTTTTTCGTATTTTTAGTGGAGACGGGGTTTCACCATGTTGACCAGGATGGTCTTGATCTCTTGACCTTGTGATCCACCTGCCTTGGCCTCCCAAAGTGCTGGGATTACAGACATGAGCCACTGTGCCCGGCCTAGAAGTTTTTCTTTATTTTATACATTTGGTTCTCTCGGGGAGGGTATGGTGATTAGATACCCGTGCTCATTTCTTCTGCTTTTATGAAAGTTACCTGTGAAGTGTGCATGCATGATTGAAGGGTAGATGGGAGGATATTCAGGCAAGGAAAGTAGTGTTGGGAAAGACACAAAAGCAAGAAGGAGCAGGATGTGTCTGGGCTGTTGCCAAAGCAGTTTGATGTTTCGTTAATATGAATTAAGAAGCAAAGAGCAGGAAGAAATGAAGTCTTCTGCCTCCATGTAAAGCAGAATAATGTATTGAATATTGACTTGTGTTTTGTTCTTGCTGATATTAGAAGATACAAATTAGATGCATTTTCTTTCCCCTCTCCATCCAGTTAGATCATTCCTTTGTTTGTTCATTCCTTCCTCCAACAACTATGTCACTCTCCATCCATTTCCTCACTCCTATAACTTCTACATCTCTTCTTTCACTACCTTTTCCCAGGCAGCCTACAAACCATCTCATTTACCTCACTTAAAAAACAAGAAAAGAACATTCCTTTCTATCTATTCTACTACTTCATTTTATACCTTTTAGTCTTCACCAAACACATTGAAAAAAAATAGTCTAGACTCACATATTCGCTTCCCAATCAGCCATTAACCTCCTGCAATCAAGTCTCTGACCTTATGACTTAAAGCATTTGACATATTATATTACAGTTTCTTTTATTCCCTGCTAGACAGTGTGTGTCTTAGAGACAGGGACGACTGTCTCTCAGCATAAGTAGTGTCTGGCACAAAATGTATACTTAAGAAAATCAACAAACATTGTATGATAAAGCCTCATTCATTCTTCACTTAAGCTTGCAAAACTAAATTTATATTTCCTTGGCTTAGATGGTGACAGAAATGCAATACACCTTTCTCTAGGGTTAATTTATATATCTATGTTGTACTTCATTTTTCTTAAAATTCAGTAGAATTATCTGCCCTTCTGTCTGTCTATCTTTCTGTCTATATATATCTACCTGCCTTCCTGTCCTGAATCTATCATCTAAAAATGATAGATTATACATCCATGTTTATTTAAACACTGAATTTTCACCAAGTTTACATAAATTGTCTTAATAATTGTATATTCTGTTGGTTCTCAAACCAAGGTAATTTGTACTACAGATGCAGATAAATGGTACTTTCTCATTAAGATAATGTCCCCTTTAATGCAGGAATAGATCTTTTCACCAGCATCAAATAGGCCAAAATGACCTAGAAAGTTGGACAAAACATAGTTATCACTTGTTCTTCCTGTGCAAAGTGTTTGTTACATTAGTTCATCTCTAAAAAGAAGATACTGCTTTATTAGTCTGGCTAGCGGTCTATGTTGAGCTTTTCAAAAAACCATCTCCTGGATTTACTGATTTTTTTGAAGGGTTTTTTGTGTCTTTATCTCCTTCAGTTCCTCTCTGATCTTAGTTATTTCTTGTCTTCTGCTAGCTTTTGAATTTGTTTGCTTTTGCTTTTCTAGTTATTTCAGTTGTGATGTAGGGTTAACAAGAATCAATATTGTGAAAATGACCATACTGCCCAAAGTAATTTGTAGATTCAATGCTCTCTCAATCAAGCTACTGTTGACTTTCCTCACAGAATGAGAATAAACTACTTTATTTCATATGAAACCAAAAAAAGAGCCTGCATAGCCAAGACAATCCTAAGCACAAAGAACAAAGCTGTAGGCTTCATGCTACCTGACTTCAAATTAAATTACAAGGTTACAGTAATCAAAACAACATGGTTCGCGTATCAAAACAGATATATAGACCAATGGAAAGGAACAGAGGCCTCAGAAATAATACCACACATCTACAACCATCTGATCTTTGACAAACCTAACAAAAACAAATAATAGAGAAAGGATTTCCTATTTAATAAATGATGTTGGGAAATCTGGCTAGCCATATGCAGAAAACTGAAACTAGATCCCTTCCTTACATCTTATACAAAAGTTGATGGATTAAATACTTAAATGTAAGACCTAAAACCATAAAAACCCTAGAAGAAAACCTAGGCAATACCATCCAAGACATATGCATGGCCAAAGACTTCATGACAAAAACACCAAAAGCAATGGCAACAAAAGCCAAAATTGACAAATTGGATATAATTAAACTAAAGAGCTTCTGCACAGCAAAATAAACTATCATCAGCATGAACAGGAAACCTACAGAATGGAAGAACATTTTTGTAATCTCTCCATCTGACAAAGCTAATATCCAGAATCTACAAAGAACTGAAACAGGTTTACTAGAAAAAACAACCCCCTCAAAAAGTTGGCAAAGGATATGAACAGACACTTCTCAAAAGGAGACATTTATGCAGCCAACGAACATATGAAAAAAAGCTCATCATCACTGGTCATTAGAGAAATGCACTCAAAACCACAATGAGATACCATTTCACACCAGTTAGAATGGTGATCATTAAAAAGTCAGGAGAAACAGATGCTGGAGAGGATGTGGAGAAAAATGAATACTTTATACTGTTGGTGGGATTGTAAATTAGTTCAACCATTGTGGAAGACAGTGTGGCAATTCCTCAAAGATTGAGAAATAGAAATATCATTTGACCTAGCAATCCCATTACTGGGTATATACCCAAAGGATTATAAATCATTCTGTTATAAAGACACATGCACATGTATATTTATTATGACACTGTTCACAATAGCAAAGACTTGGAACCAACCCAAATGCCTGTCAATGATAGACTGGATAAAGAAAAAGTGGCACATATACTTCATGGAATACTATGCAACCATAAAAAAGGATGAGTTTATGTCCTTTGCAGGAGCATGGATGAAGCTGGAAGTCATCATTCTCAGCAAACTAACAGAGGAACAGAAGACCAAACACTTCATGTTCTAAGTCATAAGTGGGAATTGAACAATGAGAATACATGGACACATGGAGGGGAACATCACACACCAGGGCCTGTTAGGGGGTGAGGAGCTAGGGAAGGGATGGCATTAGGAGAAATACCTAATGCAGATGATGGGGTGATGGATGCAGCAAACCACCATGGCACATGTATACCTTTGTAACAAACCTGTATGTTCTGCACATGTACCCCAGAACTTAAAGTATAATAATTATAAAAAAAGAAGATACTGCTAAACTTATTTTAGCAGTTTTAGGGGGCTGGGTACAGTGGTTCATTCCTGTAATCCCAGCAATTTGGGAGGCTGAGGCAGGAGGATTGCTTAAGCCCAGGAGTTCAGGACCACCCTAGGTAACTTAGGAAGACCTCATCTCTACGAAATATTTGAAAATTATCCTGGCATGGTGGTGCATGCCTATAGTCACAGCTACTTGGGAGGCTGAGACAAGAGTGTTGCTTGTGCCCAGGAGGTCAAGGGTGCAGTTATCTGTGATTACACCACTGCCCTCCAGTCTGGGCAACAAAATGAGACCCTTTCTCAAAAAACAAAATCAATGAGAACATTGTGCATGGTGCCAATAGGAAAATAAAGGAATTCCTTATCTGGAGATATTTTTCTAATGGGAACACATTCATAAGCATGTCACCAGAAAAATGTACACACAATAATTCTGGGGTTGTGTCCTCCACCAAACAATTGCTAAAGTTATTATGAGATCTTGAGTGAGATGCAGTTTATCTGGAAAGGCTCTATGGGAGAGATCAATTTTAAGTCATGCTAAGCGCTTGCATCTATATTGAAGAGAAAGAAGGCCTGACTTTGAAGGAAGGAAATGACTTTCAGATAGAGAGAAAGGTACCTTAGCTCACAATGAAAGTGAGTAAGCAGGTAGACAGTTTTGATGTTGCCAATTATTATCTATAAGAAGCAGTTCTCAATCATTTCTAAGCTGACAAAAACAGTGCTGAAAATGAGTAAACACTGACAGGCAGAAAGTTTGTCTTGAAATACGATTATGTATGTAAGACTGAAAAGGCAAAGAAATAAGTATGTGACATACTACATGACCATGAAGAAGAATAACAATGCAAGGAAGTTTTATGTTTATAATCATGATGCCCAAGGGGACACTGGGCTGGGTCCTGACAAAAACTTTGTATCTGATAACAAAAGGGATGGGTAAGATATCCAAGTAGAGATGTTATTTAGAAAACAAAAGGTGTCATCCTATAAGTCAGAAAGAGAGAGGGAGACAAAGAAAGATAGATAATAGAATTTGGGAAATCATTATTTTAAAAGTAATATTGAACAAAATGGGTAACTGAGTTACTTTGGAGAAAGAAAACGGGAAAGAAAAGTGAGCATCTTGCAGCAACAACACAGGGACTAGGCACTTTCCTTTCTGGAAAAGTCAGTAAAAGACCCCACAGTAAATGGTTTTCTTGAAGTTTGCTGAGGTTTCTTAAAACAGTTGTCTTTGATTCTTTGAGCGATCACACATCTCCATTATTGTAGGGTAGAGCTTTAGTGCCTTATTATCCATTTGGTGAGGTCACATTTCCCTGAATGTTCTTGAGACTCGTGGACATGTGACAATGTCTACATATTGAGGGATTAGGTATTTATTTGAGTCTTCATGGTCTGTCTTTGTTTGTGCCTTTCCTTCTTCAGAGGGCCTCCAGGGATTCTAATCAGACCGAGTTGTGTTTCCTGAGGCCAATATCGCTGCAATCATCACAGGACTAGAGGACACCCCTTGCCCAGGTTTGCTGAGAGCCTTGAGAGGGCTCTGGGGTTGATGTGGCTTTCTGCTCAGGTGGACCTGAGACCTGGGGGAAGGCACAAGGAAGGTACTGGGGCTGTATGGGAACAGTGACCGAGGTTCTGATTCTACAAGAGGGCCTGATAGTTCAGACAGGTGTGCCTTCCAGCAGATCTCTACAAATGGGCTAAATACCCCAATTAAAGGACACAGACTGGTAAATTGGATAGAGAGTAAAGACACATCGGTGTGTTATATTCAGGAGATGCAACTCATGTGCAAAGACACACATAGGCTCAAAATAAAGAGATGAAGGGAGATTTACCAAGCAAATGGAAAGCAGAAAAAAAAAATAGAGGGGGGCGTTGAAAATCCTGGTCTCTGATAAAACAGACTTTAAACCAACAAAAATCAAAAGAGACAAAGAAGGGCATTACATAATTGCAAAGGGATCAATGCAATAAGAAGAGCTAACTATCCTAAATATATATGCACCCAATACAGGAGCACCCAGATTCATAAAGCAAGTTCTTAGAGACCGACAGAGACTTAGACTCCCACACAATAATAGTGGGAGACTTTAACACCCCACTGTCTATATGAGACAGATCAATGAGACAGAAAATTAACAAATGGACCTAATAGAGATCTACAGAAGTCTCCACCCTAAAACAACAGAATATACATTCTTCTCAGCACCACATCACACTTACTCTCAAATTGATCACATAATTGGAAGTAAAATACTCCTCAGCAAATGCAAAAGCACAGAAATCGTAACACACAGGATGTGCCTTTTCTAAAATGTTAACGGATCACCAGTTTGTGAGCACTAAAGCCAATATATTCAGGAATAATTGTGGCTGCCATATTCCATTTGAGAATTTCAGGACAGAGAATAAATTAGAACATGTTGCAATGGATTAAAAATAAGTTTATATCATTTTTTATGCTATCTGAAGCAAAATCAAACTTGATAAAATAATTCTTTGAGGGTTGTTAAGTACCTGGAATTGCCTAATTTTAACCGTGTTTTTTTTTTTTTTAAAAAAAGCTTTTTTATTGAGGGGGTACAAGTGCATTGTGTTGCTTGGATACATTGCGTAGTGGTGACATCTGCACTCATTTACCCACCGTCCAAATAGTGAACATTTACCCAATAGGAAATTTCTCAACCCTCACTTCACTTCCACCTTTCCACCCAAACACCTTTTCTGGTCTCAGATGTCTATTATTCCACTCCATACGTCCCTATATATCCACTGTTTAGCTCCCAGTTGTAAGAGAGAACATTCAGTATTTGACTTTCTGAGTCTGAATTATTTCAATTAGGATAATGGCCTCCAGTTCCATCCATGTTGCTGCAACAGATATGATTTCATTCTTTTCTATGGCTGAGTAGTATTCCATGGTGTGTGTACACACACATACACACACACACCATTTTCTTTATCCAATCCTTCATTGATGAACACAGTTAGATTGATTTTATGTAATTGCTATTGTGAATAGTGCTGCATTAAACATATGAGTGCAGGTATCTTTTAGGTACAGTGATTTCTTTCCCTTCCAACATATACACAGTAGTGAGATGGCTAGACGGAACAGTCATTCTACTTTTAGTTCTTTGAGAACTCTCCATACCATTTTCTGTAAAGGTTGTATTAATTCATATTCCCACCAACAGCATATAAGTGTTCCCTTTTCTCTACATCTGCACCAACATCTGTTGTTTTTTGACTTTTTAATAATAGCCATTCTCAGTGGCATAAGATTGTATCACCCTGTTAATCCTAATTTTTAAAATAAAATTTGTTGAAAAATAAAAGAGGAACCGAAAAGAGGACAAGAAACTAAATATAGAGCTTGATGAATTAGCACGAAGTAGATACACCTGTGTAACCACAATGCAGAACAAGAACAGAAACAGCACCCAGATGTTCTCCTTGTTGCTTTTCCCTAGTGTCATCTGCTTTGACCTATAACATCGTAGATTAATTTTGTTTGCTCTTGAAGATGTATATTAATTTGTCGTATAGTGTATATTCTTTAGTTCTGCCTTCTTTTGCTCACTATGTTTGTGAAATTCATCCTTGTTATTGAATATAGTAGTTCATGTATGTTCATAGATATATATAATTATTTCTATATTTTAAAAAGTAAAATTATATTAGCAAAAATTTGGGAAAATAGATATTTTTAAAAATCCCTGTTATTATCCAGATATGTATATAATAATAATTTTGATAAACATAATCTCAGGTTGATTTTCCCAAAGTTGAGACCTAAGACTAGGATATGAGAACAGGTGTTTTATTTGGAAGATGATCCCAGGAAACACCAACAGGAAAGTGGAGAAAAGAGACCATGAAGGGAATATGGGGTGATTAATGATCTGACTTCTGCTTTTGGCAGCTGGAGCTCAATTTTACTACAGACTTGGCAGTCAATGTAGAAATCACCCAGAATTGCTTCACCCAAAGGACAAGGAAGCTGAGACATTTATCTACCAACTTCCACATTAGTTGGAGGCGGTTCCCCATGGTGTAACCCTCCCTGGTATCTCCAGCTTTACCTGGCACAAAGCAGAATGCATTCCCACTGTTGCAGAAAACTACCAGGTACTTTCATTGCTGATGGGCCCTGCAGTTGAAAGTGGGACACAATAATGAATTACTAGTTGGCAGGTAACTGTAACCAAACTCACAATGAAGGAACATAAGTGCTTGAATAATCATCTTTATATCTTGGAGACATGCTCTTTCTAATATGTACATATACACTTTCTTGGGGTCCAGATTGGATTTTGTTTTACTCCATGGCTAAGTGTTAGCCAGAAGCACCAAGGTGTCAGAACTATTTAATTACAGCAGTGGTGCTCTATTGCAAATTCCTGGATTACTTTGATAATTAGCCATTTGCACTTTGCCTCTTAAAAAGCACTGGCTTAAAAATCAATCAGGAAGTTTACATGAAAAAATGGAAAGGCTATAATATTCCATCTATTTGAATTTTAAAAACTTGGTCTTTTGTAAAGAATGGGGTTAAAATTGACCTTCAATTCTTGATGAAAGACTATTACTATATTTGCCTGAGTTTTAAATTTAGACATAACAACTCACTTGTGCTATTCAGAAAGCTTAGAAGAAACATTTTTAGTTTGCGAAAGTAAAATATATAAAATTCTTATGTATTTCAATTTCCTTTTTACTATCTAGAAAGCATTTGGAGACTACGCCCATGAAAACTGCATATTTGTGATTATGCATAACAGATAATATTCAGAATTTAGTTTTAAATGATTGCTCCTATTTTACATATACTCCAAGTTCCCACCTTAGTCATCAGAACTATTCAGAGGTGAAAACATTAAAAAATAATTGACCTTCTGTTGAGGTAGCCTATTGTATTTTAAGACAGGCATAATCATGATAAAGTTATCTTCTTTTGAATAGAAATTCACCCTCTTGTAGTTTTCAGTCTCTTCCATTTTCACACAAGGACAATCTAGAACAATTCTGGTCATTCCTTCCTAGACAACAGGCACAAACACATGACTCCCTCATCCCTTCTTTCCCATTGAAGTGAACGTTTTAAAGGCTGATTCTTGAATTATTCATAAGGACATGGTGTTGGATCCTGTTCTTCTGCTTTCTTTTGGTTAAACTTAAATTGGTGACTACATTTTGGTAATATGTGATCTAGAAGTAAAACCAATACTCTAGGTGTGTCCTTGTATGAAATATGGTAGAATCTTGACTCTCATAGTTTTTGAAGCTATTTCTCTTGATATGGGGAAGGTTAAATCAGGAAATCTTTGGTTGAAGACAAACTATAATAAAGAGTTTCAAATTTTATATGTGCAATGGGAATCATGAGAGATTTTAGGAAGAAATCATAAAATCAGTTTCAACTGTTAGAAAAGAAACTTTGGTTGCAGTAAATTATATGTATTACAAAGAGAAAATAACAATTTTGGACTGAACTTGTTCTAATTTTATATCATTTATTGGTTTGATCAATAGCTAATCAATGTCTTACATCTATGACATATTATATATACATGTTGAGCAAGAACGGGAGGAAGATAGAGTCCTG
>PVKP010002078.1:0-130363 GCA_004027715.1 Plecturocebus donacophilus | reverse complement strand
CATTCTTTGCTTGCCCAAATTGTCCCTCCATTGCCCAAACCTCGGGATGAATTCCCTCTTTAAATAATGGGCAGCAGAGAAGGATTTCTTCCCTGATGATGTTCATGTAGACAGTGGCTCCTGCCCTGGCTGACAGGTCCCGCCCTAGTAAAGCAGTGGGACTTTCCGGAATGATGAGGAAGGCATGGGAGAAGAGTATATCTCCCCAGTTACAGCTTAGGGGCTGGGGGAAATATCAGGAGACTGTGTCCTAGGACTCCTCGGACAGTGACAGACTTGGAGGACAAGCGTCCAGGACAGGAAAGCCAAACAGAGACGGCTGCGCCAGTGTCCAGGAGAAGATCGACCTCCTGGCCCTCTATGGTCAGCTTTACCCGGGACTCAGTGAGGGTGATGGCTTGTGCTGGCGCTTGCCCCAGGCACCCTCAGTCCTGCTGTTGGGTCATCTGGCTACACACCTCAGGCCCTGGGAACCTTCGTCCCCTAGGACAGTGTGCCTTCCAGTGGTCCCCGACACAGTGGGCAAGGATGAGGAGGCGGCCCGTTCCTCTGGGGACAATCTCTCTTAAAGTGTCCAGGTGGGCCGCAGTGGTAGCAAGCTCTGCCTGACTGGCGGCTAACCCAAGCCTTTCTCTCTTGCAAACCCCTTGGGTCTGCTTGCCTGAGGCCATGCCTATGGTTGCAGCTTTTCTGTTCCCTGCTGTTCTTTCCAGCCTGTTCCTCCTGGTCTCTATTATAGAACGCCAAGGTCGCTAGATTTAGTAATGAGTCTAGACTCTGTTCTGGCCCCAGGGCCAGCTTCTTCTTTAAAGATTGTGGGTCAAATTGGTCCGAGTTATCCAGGATACACTTTAAGGGTGATTTTGCCTTGGGAAGAGTAGCACCCATCTGAAATCGAACACAGGAGATGCCCACATTCCTGGTTATTCCTTGCTGCAAGCCTGGGGCATCCCCCAGTTATGGTACCTTGTAGTTTCCTTGTGCCCTAGATGTATGATCATCTTCTGGGCCCCTGCCCATGTGCTAGGTTTAATCACCCTTACCGGCGTCATGGGCATACCCTGTCTAAATGTCCTTATGGCCACCTTAAGGACATAGAGCCTGCTGGGATTAGTGGCCCTGTACCAGTGCATCCTTGAAGACCTAGGCCAGTGAGCCTTGGGCAATGGGTGCCAATATTCCCCAGCAAGAGCTCAATTAACACAGGCCTGACCATAAAGCTACCCTAAGGAGGATAAACTTCTTGAGAGGGACTTCTAAGCACAAAAATCTTAAAGAAGAAAATGGCTGACCTTGGGACCTCGGCCTTCCCCCCATCCCACTTTCCATCATAGCAATATGCCCTAGGGTCGTGAGGCCTATAATTAACTATTTGAGCCTTGGACCAGGTCTGACTCTGGTATTTTAGATGGAGAGCCAATCCTAGGCAAGAAAAATTGTACATCATTAAATTTTAGCGCCACTCAGTTGGATTGAGAAATTGCAGGTGACAAAAAATACCACGTCCTACAGCCTCCAGTACCCATTGATAGACTCTGGCTCCGTTAGGACATAACCTAGCACTGCGGACTAAGGGAACTGGCCCTGTGCGTTGTAGGAGGTCCTCATAGGCACAAGCCTGAGGGCACCACAGGCGAGGGTTCCTGGACTGCCACCCTAAGAGCCTCGTGTGTAGGAAATATCTTGAGGAAAGAACCAGGAAGAAGTTTGCCTTACAGAAATCTGGACCTAGGAGGCTGGGGTCTGAAAGTCTGGGAGTGGCTCACATAGGCGGCTTTTTCTTGGGAGGTTTAAGTGGGGCCCTGACCTCGACCGGGCTGAACTGGGAGTTCAGGACCTCACTCTTTCCTCCAGCCGGCTGTCGGCTTGGCCCAGAGAAAGAAAGAACAGTAAGAAAGGGAGGCTGTTTGGGTTGCCTGACAATCCCAGTTCCGGAGAGCAGGGGGTTGGAGAGTCCTTTCCCAGAAAGCCTGAGGCCCATGTCTTTAAGTCCAGCAGCCACGCTATTTGACTTAGGTAGCCAACGGGTGCCCGGTTTTACATCCTCAACAAATTTAAAAGAAGCAAAAGTACAGTTTAGGAAGTGAAAAGGCTCCCGTAGCCCTCACAGCTCTGAAGTCTGTGGTTGCTCCTAGCTAGCTCGCCAAAGATGTAGCCAGGGGAGGGAGTGGGGGTGTCCCGAAGATGCTCCCAGTTTCCGGATCTGAGGTCCTTGGCCTCTCTTACCCAGAAGAATGGGGAAAGGGGCCCCGGAGGCACGATGAGCTTACTGTTGGAATAAATATAGTGGATCCAAAGAGATTTGCAGAGAAAGCGATTTATCAGGCAGAGAGAGGGAGAGCCACGCTCCCAGGCTGTTGGGGGAGGGGATATCCGTGTAGGTAAGGAGCAGCGGAGTTTTAACCCTGGAGTTATTCCCGCCTCCTTCATGTTCTCGTCCAATGAGAGGAGTTCTTTCAAACTTCCTGGGGAATGATTGATCTTTGACTGTGGAATCGGATTGGCTGCTTGGCCCACAACAGAGGCCCCTCCTCCCAGGGCTTTCTGCGGGCTTTTTGGACAAGCAGCCCACCTGCATTCCTCTACCTAGCCCACCTGCGGGAAACCTAGACAAAGAACTTTATGCTCCCGATGGGGGTGGGTGGAGGCGTGGCGCTGGGAAACTTGCCTTTGAAACAACACCCCTCATGGACCCAGGAAGAGAAGTTTTTTTGCTTAACACAGCCCCTCACTACCATGTTTTCTTACCTGGAATATTGTGATCACTTCCAACTGGTCTCCTAGCTTCCAACACGGACCCATACATTCTATTTTCCATAGAGCAGCAAGAAGGGCCTTTGAAAAAAATGTTAGCTCTTCATACCTTTCTACTCAAAACCTTCCAGTGATTTTCCATCCCATTCTAGATTTTTTTTTTTAAACTACACCACAATAATGAACTCCAAGGCTCAAAACAGTCTGCACATATCAGTCGCCTAACCCCCAGCTCTGTGTTATTTCCTACGTTTCTGTCTAGCTCCTTTCATTTCAAGCCCATTTTCTCCCCCAGATTTTGCATGTGGTCTTTGCTTTGCTTGGTATATTTTCTTCATATACCTGCATGACTCTTTTGTTTTATTTAACAGTCTATTTAAATTTCACTTTATCAGAGTGGCCTTCCCTGACCAAGCCATCTAGAATAATACATCCACCCTCTTTAGTCTGTCTTTAAATCTCTCTTCTTAGTATTTCTCATACTTCTAATTATCTGTCATTACAGTTGATTCTCATTATTTGAGGATTCAATATTTGTAAATTTTCTTACTTGCTAAAATTTACTCGTAACCCCAAAATCAATAATCATGGCACTTTCATCATTATTCACAGACAAAGGCAGTGGTGAAAAATTCGAGTGGGCTAAGGTGTACATTTTCAGCCGAGGTCTAACAAGGAGATATTCCACCTTCTTTTTTCAGCTCCCATACTGCAAACAAATGTCCTTTTTTCAGTTTATTTAGTGCCCCATTTTTATCATCTTTGTGCTTTTTCTTGGTGATTTTGCTTTTAAAAAGGGCCTCCAAACACGGTGCTAAAGTACTGTCTAGTGTTTCTAAGTGCAAAAAGGCTGTGGTATGCCTTACAGAGAAAATATGTTTGTTAGACAAGCTTCATCAGGCATGAGTTAAAGTGCTATTGGCCATGAATTCAACGTTAATAAATCAACAATATATATTAAATAACATGCCTTTAAATAGAAACACACTTTAAAACAAAGTTATATACTGATTGCTTGATGAAAATTTTGTGACCAGAGGCTTAGAGGAACCTCACATATATTTCCCTTTAGAGTGCTGATTTAGTTTTCACGAATTCTGTGTTTGGGATGACTTCACAGAACATGACTACCACAAATAATAGGAACTGATTATAGCTGGTTTTTCTATTTATTTCCCTCTGATAAAAAATAAACTTATGAGGGCAAGGACTTTGTGTTCACACCTGTACACTCAAAGGTACTCAATAAATATTTACTGATATAATGAAAGGAAGAAAGAAAGAAATTCTCATTGTAAGAGAAATACAGTAAGTTAGTATTTAGAGAAAAATTCTGTAGGCTGGTAAACAAACCAATTAAAAATACGAATTATGAAACCCTCTCTGAAGTCGATGTACAAGTTAATGAGGTAGAACAATCAGTCTGCAGGGCTGGTGTCATTTGAGTTGAGCCCTAAAAGGAGAAGAATAAGCCATACCTGAGCAGCAATAAGGAAACAACATTCCAGGCAGAGAGAGTAAGAAGTGAAGACTTGGCCAGGTGTGGTGGCTCACACATATAATCCTAGCACTTTGGGAGGCTGAGGCAGGTGGATCACCTGAGGTCAGGAGTTCAAGATCAGCCTGGCCAACATGGTGAAAACTTGCCTCTACTCAAAACAATAGACAAATTAGCTGGGTGCAGTGGCACATGCCTGTAATCCTAGCAAATTGGGAGTCTGAGGCAGAAGAATCGCTTGAACTCATGAAGCAGAGGTTGCAGTGATATAGTAAGCTGAAATTGCACCACTATACTCCAGTACTCCAGCCTGGGTGACAGAGCAAGATTTGGTTGAAGAAGAAGAAAGAGAAGGAGAAGAAGAAAAGGAGGAGGAGGAGGAGAAGTGAGATTCATAGAAAGAGGGATGGCAGCAGAGATTAAACGATAAAATGAAGCCAGTGTGAGGAATGGGGAAAATGGTGACGAGAAGGTGAAAGGCATAGTGGAAGAAGTGGGAGAGATGCTGGATCAGGAAAACATTTGTATTTTGGATATTCTAAGATAACTAGGAATCCATTGAAATCTTTTAAGCAATATGAATTGATAAATGTGATTTATACTCCAAGGAAAAGAAAGATAAATAGGAAAATGATTGGTCAACTAATGGGCCCAGCTTTTAGTTCCCATATATTCTGTCATTGCCAGACAATGATCTACTCTGGGATGGCAACTTAGCTGGTGTAAGTACTACACAGGCTGCTATGGGGCATCTGGTTTGATTCCTTAAAAATAAACTTGAAGAAGCTTTATCGGAGTTTCAGTTGTACAACGGGGTAGCTTTGACCAAACAACTCTTCTCCATTTGGAAAAAGACCTCTTCTTTAAACAAATGTGTAGATTTGGAAAAAGACAACACAAACAAATGGGGGAGACAGAAACACTTTGGTCATCAGAATGATCTCTCAAAGGAGCCCTGCTGCAAGGTGGCTCACGCCTGTTATCCTGGCACGTTGGGAAACTGAGCAGGTGGATTATGTGAGGTCAGGAGTTCAAGACCAGCCTGGCCAACTTGGCAAAACCCCATCTCTCCTAAAAATACAAAAATTAGCTAGACGTGGTGGTGCATGCCTGTAATTCCAGTTACTCAGGAGACTGAGGCAGGAGAATGGCTTGCACCCAAGAGGCAGAGGTTGCAGGGAGCCAAGACTGTGTCACTGCATGCCAGCCTTGGCAGCAGAGCAAGACTCCATCTCTGGGAAAGAAAAAAAAAAAAAAAAAAAAAGGAAAAACGAAAAAGGAATCCTGCTGATCTGGAAATCAGGGAGTAGCAAATATTGCAAACAAACTCACTCCATTTTATTAGATATGATATGTTTTAAAAGTCTTGTATCATGCTCAGCACTTCAAATGTGCTGAGTAAATTGGTAGTGATTATTATTATGAATTATTATAAAGAGTTCAGTGGTTTTGAACTTAGTGTATATGTAAAAAAAAAACTGCTTCTGTATTTTTCCAGATGCTCATATAAAGAGAAATATTGCTATTTGGAGTAAATGAGTTTGAAATTTGTTTGGTTACCTGGTTGTTGTTACTACCGGTATAACCTGTAGACCAGAATCGCAAAGATTTCATTGCTTATTTCACTGCTGATAGAAAAGTCAGTGTTTTCTGTTTTATGATTTTTCCCAGATAGCTGACTAGAGATATTGGATGCCAATTTGCCTTAGGAAAAAGATCCACGTCATGGGTGAATGATCATGATCTAAATGGAAAGCTGAGGGGAGAGAGCCAGGACCTGGTGGAGAGTTCATGGAAAGAAGCTGGGGCACAGGAAAGTAACGCAGTAAGAACCCAGCAAAGACTGACCCCAAAGGAACTCAAATCCCCACGGAAAGGGTAGGTGAGCGTGCTTCTTTGTTCACCTCACCCCATGACAACCTGCTGCCTGCCAAATTGTCAGGGAGCCCATCTGCCCTTGTGACCTTATGCAATGCTGTCAGTGGCAACTTGGGAACTTCCTGGGGACAAGCACCAGGTGGCCAGGATGTGCTGGTGTGCCACACTCCTCTCAGGCCTAAAGTGAGATGACAGGTGACATACTGGTTGTTTACCTGTTGTGGGTCATCCCCTGCCTGGGGAACCTCAGTGCTTGTGTTGCCACATTGCCAGAACCCCCATGAACATCCCTCAGAACCTGTTCTGACTTTGGCAGGTCCCTGAGGAGCTGTGGGATCCCTGGAGATCTAGTCCTTAACACAAGCTGCCCCCAGAGAAGGGAGTACAGCCCACCAAAGCCCCACTTGGGACAAAGGAAACATGAGCAATTGCTGAAGGTGATGGCACCAGTGGCTAGGAAGGGACATGACATGAAGTGTGGGGTCATCTTCCTTCTGTCTATTGTTGTGAATGCAGCAGAGGCTTTCCCTGCTGGGGGCCGACAGGTGTACACGCGGAAATAGCCTTTGCAGTGCTTTTCGCCGTGGCTGAACCCCATCGGAAGTGAGCCTGCACCACCCCAGTTTGCACAATGGGCAAGTCCCATCTCCCCCTCCCTACACAGAGCTGCAGTGTACCAGCAATAGAAGGCAGGCAAGCTGCAGAGCTGTCTGCACTGGACTTGGGGAAGAGGTCTTGCTCCAAGGCCGTTTCAATGGTAGCCACTAGGGGGCATTTCCACAGACCTTAGTCAAACTGCGGCTGAGAGCCGAGGGTCTATGTCCATATGAACTGAAGGTCGTGGGCCCTGAGACAAGGACGTGAGAGAGTGCAGATCATGTTCCTACCTGTCCAGGATGAGGTGTGAGCCCTAAGACAGGGGAATGATAGAAAGCAGATCATGATCCTACCTGTCCAGGATGAGGAGCTGGTGCAGCCCCACTCCAAGACCTTAGCATGTCTCAATATGAACTGCCCCTACAACCTTCCATTAGGGCAGGTGCCCTCCACACATCTTTGGGCTCACTGAGGGCAAATAAGTTCTTACTCTTAAGTGCCACCTACTGGACGGAGGATGGAACTGTATTATTAAATAAAAAATGTTTGATCAGAAGAGCATAGTGCTAGTGTATGAGAAAAGCTTTCTGGGCCCTTTGCACTTTCAACCCTACAGAAGATAGTGTGTCTTCTCATGTACCCAATACATCACTACAACAAGCAACATTTGAGAAAGCCACTGCACAAAAGCTATCTATAATTGAGGAACCCAGAACCTTGATACCCTGAAACTACCTATAAATGTGGCCAAAGTATCATATACAACACACCACAGTCATATCCCCAAGAGAAAAAAGACTAAAAAATAAATTGTCATCTAAATGATAGAAAATTCAAAATTAAGAAGAGAGATCTCCTTCAGATGAGAAGGAATCAGTGTAAGAACATTGGCAGTTAAAATAAAAAATGGCCAAATGCTTTGATACCTCTGGAGGATTGCACTAGTTTCTAGCAATGGATCCTAACCAAAATGAAAATTCTGAAATGACAGATAAATAATTTAAAATATGTATTGCAAGGAAGTTCAATGAGATCCAAGATTAAAACCAAAACACAGAAACCAGAAAAACAATGCAGGATATTAAAGATAAGATAGCCATATTAGAAACAAACAAACAGAACTCCTAGAAATAAAAAAACTCACTAAAGAAATTTCAAAATACAGTTCAATGGTTTAAAAATAGACTAGACAAAGCAGAATAAATAATTTCAGAGCTTAAATGTTGATCTTTCAAATTAACCTAGTCAGATAAAAATAAAGGAAAATGAATTTAAAAATTGAACAAAGACTTTAAGAAATATAGGATTATCTAAAGTAATCAAACCCATGACATAGGCATTCCTGAGAAAAGAGAAAATAATAAGCAATTTGGAAAATATATATGAGGCAATAATTCAGGAAAATTTCCCTGATCTTGCAGAGAAGTAGGTATCTAGATACAAGAAATTCAGAGGACACCTGCAGCATGTCCTTTTGATACTATAGAAGAGGACAAACATCACCAAGACATATAGCCATAAGACTATCCAAAATTAATGCTATAGAAAAAATCATAAGGGAAGCTAGACAAAAATGTCAAATCACCTGTAAAGGAAGTCCCATCAGTCTAACAGCTGACTTTTGAGGAGAAACCTTACAAGCCAGAAGAGACTGCACGTGTATTTTTAGACTTCTTAAAGAAAAAAAAATCTAGTCAAGTTTTAAAATGTTTTGCTAACTAAGCTTTATAACTAAAAGAGAAATAAAGTCTTACCTGACAATCAAACGCTAAGGAAATTTGTCACCACTAGACTGGACCTACAAGATATGCTCAAAAGAGTTCTAAACATTAAAGTAAAAGGAAGATACTCAGTACTACTAAACTACACATAAGTACCAAGTTCACAGATTCTATAAAGCAATTACACAATTGAGACTACAAAGCAACTAAGTAACAACTATTACAGAAACAAAACCACACATATTAATACCAACTTTGAACGTAAATGGTCTAAATGTTCTATTTAATATACATAAATAGGCAAATTCAATAAAAATATAAAAACAAGACCCAACAATCTGCTGCCTACAAGAGACCCACCTAATGTGTAAAGCAGGATTGTACAATCTTTTGGTTTTGCTGGGCTACATTGGAAGAAGAAGAATTGTTTTGAGCCACACATAAAATACACTAACACTGACAATAGCTGATGAGCTTAAAATGTGCAAAAAAAAAATTCACACTGTTTTTAAAAGGTTTACAAAACTGTACTGGGCCACATTCAAAGCTGTCTTGGGCTGCATGTGGACTGCAGGCTGCAAGTAGGACAAACTTGGTGTAAAGGCACCCATCAACTCAAAGTAAAGCAGTGGAAAAGATACATCATGAAAACTGAAAACAAAAAAGAGCAAAGCAAAGGTTACTGTTTTCATATCAGACAAAACAGTCTTCAACAACAATAAAAAAGACAAGGAAGAGTATTATATACTAATAAAAGTTTTAATTCAACAGAAGATTTATCTTAAATATATATGCATTCATATTTATTTAAAAAACACTATTAGAAGTAAACAAACAGATGAACGGGCATACAATGATATAAGGGGACTTTTAACATCTTCCTGAACGCACTAGACAGATCATTGAGGCAGAAAACAAACAAACTCTAGATTTAAACTGGACTTTTTTACCAAGTAAGTTTAATAAACATCTACAGAACATTCAATACAAGCACAGAATATACATTTTTCTCATCTGCAAATAGAACATTCTCTAAAATTGATCATATACCCTGCCATAAAGCAATTCTTAATACATTCAAAAAAATCAAAATCATATCAATTGTCTTCTCAGACCACAGTGGAATAAAGTTAGAAATCAATACCAAGAGGAAATTTCAAAACCACACAAGTACTGGAAACTAAACAACTTACTCATGAATGACTTTTGAGCAAATGACAAGACAGAAATTAAAAAAAAAAAGGAAAGAAATAGAAATAGAGATGCAACATGTCAAAGCTTCAGGGAAATAGTAAAAGCAATATTAATAAGAAAGTTTACAATTATAAGTGCCTGCCTCAAAAAGAAAGATCTCAAATTAACAACTTAATGTCACATTTCAAGGAGCTAGAAACCAATAGCAAACCAAATCTAAGCTACACAAAGAAGAGAAATAGGAAAGGTCAGGGCAGAACTAAATGGAATTAAGACCAAAACAAAAAGTTATACAAAGGTTCAATGAAACAAAAAGTTGCTTTTTATAAGAATAAACAAAATTGATAGTCTACTAGCTAGATTAACCAAGAAAATAAGAGAGGAGATTCAAATAAGCACAATAAGAAATGATGAAAGGGACATTATCCCAGAAGTACAAAGGGTCATCAGAGACTGCCATGGACATCTCTAGCACACAAACTAAAAAACCTACAGGAAATGGATAAATTCCTGAAAACATAAAATTTCTTATGA
This sequence comes from Plecturocebus donacophilus, assembly GCA_004027715.1. Classification (NCBI taxonomy): domain Eukaryota; kingdom Metazoa; phylum Chordata; class Mammalia; order Primates; family Pitheciidae; genus Plecturocebus; species Plecturocebus donacophilus. The sequence continues at coordinate 120,187 of PVKP010002078.1, read as the reverse complement.
CTGAACCAGGAAGACATAGAAATCTTAATCAGACCAATCACTAGTAATAAAATTGAATAAGTAATAAAAAACCTGTCAGGAAAAAAAAAAAAAAGGAGCCCAGGACCAGACAGATTCACAGTCAAATTGTACCAGATATGCAAAGAAGAGCTGGTATCTGTCTTACTGAGACTATTTCAAAATATCAAGAACAATAGATTCCTTCTTAACTCATTCTATAAAACCAGTATCATCATGATATCAAAATCTGTCAAGGATACAAGAAAAAAAGCAAACTACTGGACAATATTCCAAATCAATATAGATGTAAAAATTTTCAAAATACTAGCAAACAAATCCAGCAGCACATCAAAAAGATAATCGATCATGATCAAGTGGTTTTATTTCACGGATGCTAGGATCATTCAACATCTGCAAATCATAAGAGTGATTTAGCAAAGAAGCATAATCAAAAACAGAAACCATTTTATTATCTCAATAGATGCGAAAAAGCATTCAATAAAATCCAACATTCTTTCATGATAAAATTTTTCAACAAACTCGGCATGGAAAGAACATATCACAAAATAGAACCCATATAAGACAAACCAACAGCCAAGATCATGCTGAATAGGGAAAAGTTGAAGGCATTTCCCCTAAGAAGTGGAACAAGACAAAGATATATCCTCTCACCACTTCTATTCAGCATAGTACTAGAAGTCCTAGCCAGTGCAGTCAGTCAAGGGAAAGAAATAAAAGCCATCCAAATAGGAAAAGAGAAGTCAAATTATCTCTGTTCACTGATGACGTGATCTCATACTTGAAATCCCTAAAGATTCTTACAAAAGTCTCATAGACTTGATAAATGGCTTCTGTAAGGTTTAAGGATATAAAATTAACATATAAAACTCAGTCACATGCCTGTGCACCAACAATACTCAAGCTGACAAACTGACAACCAAATCAATAACTCAATCCCATTTACAATAAAGGCACAAAAAAGTAAAATAACTAGGAATACATTTAACCAAGGAGGACAAAGGCCTCTACAAGAAGAACAACAAAATACTGATCAAGAAAATTGTAGATGACGTGAACAAATGGAAAAATACTATGCACATGGATGGAGAGAATCAACATTGTTAAAGTGACCATGTTGACTGAGCAATCTACAGATTCAATGTAATTTCTATCAAATTATCAGCATCATTTTTCACAGAATTAGAAAAAACTATTCTAAAATTCATATGAAACCAAAAAGAAGCTTGAATAACCAGAGCATCCTAAGCAAAAAGAACAAAGCCAAAAACACCATGTTCCCTGACTCCAAATTATACTATAAGACTATCATAACAAAACAGCATGGTAATGGTACAGAAATAGACACATAGATCCATGAAACAAAATAGAGAACTCAATATTAAAGCCACATACCTACAACCAACTGAACATCAACAAAGTTGACAAAAGTAAACCATAGGGAAGGACACCCTATTTAATAAATGGTGCTGAGAAATCCGGCTCTTCATATGCATAAAAATAAAACTGGACCCCGGTCTCACCATATATAAAAATTAACTCACAATTACACTTAAATGTAAGACCTTGAACTATAAATATGCTAGACGAAAACCTAGGAAAAACTCTTCTGGATATTAGCCTAGGCAAATAATTTATGACTAAGACGTCAAAGGCAAATGCAACATAAACACAAATTGATAAATGGGATTTAACCAAACTAAAGAGCTTCTGCTCAGCAAAAGAAACAACCAACAGAGTAAACAGACGACCCATACAATAGGGGAAAACACTTGCAAACTATGCATCTGACAAATGACTAATATTCAGAATCTCTAAGGAGCACAAATCAATAAGAAACAATGACACCGTGAACAAGTGGACAAAGGATGTAAATAGGCATTTTTCAAAATAATACATACAAGAGGCATACAAACATGAAAAAACAAGCATCACTAATCATAAGAGAATGCAAATTAAAACTATGATGAGCTATCATCTCACATCAATTGGAATGACTACTAATAAAATGTCAAAAAGTAACAGGTGTTGGTGAGGATGGGGAGAATAAGGAATGCTTATACACTGTTGGTGGGAATGTAAATTAGTTAAACTATGGTAAACAGTGTAGAGATTTCTCAAAGAACTAAAAATGGAACTACCAATTCAACTCAGCATCCCACAACTAGGTATCTATCCAAAGGAACTGAAATTGTTTTATCAAAAATACACTTACACTTGTATGTTTATGGCAGTACTGTTCACAATAGCAAAGTCATGGAATCAATGTGTCTATCATTAGTTGACTGAATAAAGCAAATGTGGTGTATAAATATATCATGGGAAACTATGAAGCCATAAAAAGAAGAAAATCATGTCCTTTGCAGCAACATGGATGGAATGGGAGGCCATTATCCTAAGTGCAGTAACTCAGAAAGAGAAAATAAATGCTGCATGTTCCCATTTTAAGTGGGAGCTAAACAATGGACACACATGGATATAAAGATGGAAATAATTGTTCCTGAGGGCTTCAATGTGGGGAGGGTAGGAGGGGAGTGAGCGCTGAAAATTTTACCTATTTAGGGTACATTATTCAGCATTTGGGAAATGGATTAACCAGAAGCCCAAACCTCACCATTATACAATATATCCATGTAACAGACCTGCACATGTACCTGCTGAATCTCAAATAAACAATTAAAATTCAGTGGTATTAGACATTTCTAGTAAGTTTCAACTCAGAGAAAAACCTCTGATTTCTAGTGTCCTCTCAGACCACTATGTTAGGAAAAATGCTACCATAGAATCTAGGCTCAAAGAGTACTGAAATCAGTTACTGATGTCTGCTAAAATGAAGAGAGGATAACTGTAATGTGTCAAAATTTCATCATCCCTAAAGTAGAATACCCTGGAAAACTAACCTTTGATAGAGCAATACGTTTTACTGAAATTAGCATGGTTTTAATAGGCAGAATCATCTTCAAATCCTTTCTACACAATTTCTCTGTGTGACTTTAAAAATACATACATACCACTATCTCTACACAAGAAGAGCAACACTATATACCTTTCACGTTTAAAATGGTGACCGAAGAAGATCATGGATGTAAGTATATAGCTCAAACTTGGTAAACATTAGCTTTCTTTAACTTCCTTCCCATTTCCCTAATATCTCTTGGAAAGACCTTTTTGTTTCAAGGCTCAGCAGCCATTTTTGGCAAGATACTCACTTAGTGGATCATTCATAGAATTCAAGGCTTACTTTTATTACATTTCTCCATGGATTAATGTTCCATCCCTCCCTAACTCTCTTCATCTAATTCATAGAATTATTATGGTTTGTTGTTACCACAGGTCTCATGAGTGTTGAAGTCAGGAAACATTTGTCTTCAGAGCCTGTCCTCTACTTTGAGTCAAAACTCCTCCCCTTCATGCAAGTCTAAGCTATTCTTCTAATAGGGGACCCTGAATTTTTGTCAAAAGACAGGAATTTGGTAAACGTAATATATGGGAAACTTAATCCTTCATTCCTCCAAGAGATCTGTACCTTAAAATCCTTGTGTGTGTGTGAGAAAAACGTGCTAAAGCAAACATTATCATCAAATGGAAGAATTTTAGGTGTTAGGAAAGAAATGATATATATTCTAAATCTGATTTCATGGATTAAAAACCCTATATTGTAGCCACAGTTGGAGCCTGAGTCCTCTGCACAGACATTCTAGGGTAGGTCTTTAAGCTTAATTAATTCACTTTGTTTTCTTGTATACAAATCCTGTGTTGTAGCCACAAACACTAAATCTTATATTCCATAATTTGGCATGTTTTTATTGAATACTTTCTATGTACCAGGGATGGGCTAAGCACTACAGATTCTAGGAAGAAGACTATGTCCTTTCTAATTGCTAAGGGAAATAGGAAATGGGGAAGAATTAGACTCTGTGCAGTATTTGGCCAGTGGTTACCACAGAACTTAAATGGTAAGTATTCTGAGACCTAAAAGATCATCTTTATCTGTGAAATCAACAGAGAAGGCTTCATGGAAGAAGACAGCATATGAAATTTACCTTAAGAAATGGAAGGCTTTAAATGATGTGGATTAAATCAAAAGGTAGAGAACTTTACAACTATAGGAGCAACAAATGCAAATATATTAAATGTACCAAATATGTTCAGCAAATGGTAAAGAGCCCAGTGTGGCCAGATTTAGGGTACAGGTTTATACAGAACAGGCTTGGGGCAGATTACAGAGGGGGTTTTAAGGGTTATGCTTTTCTGTGTATGATTGATTGAAAAACTAGAGAAATGTTAATTTTGAAGAAGGACTGGTGCTAACAGAACAGTGATTTAAGAAGAAAACCTTGCAATTTATATATAAGGAAGAAAACCAAACACCGTATGTTCTTACTCATAGGCAGGTGCTGAACAATGAGAACACATGGGCACAGGGAGGGGAACATCACATACTGGGGTATGTTGGGGGGTGGGGGACTAGGGGAGGGACAGAGGTGGGCGGGAAGGTTGGGGAGGGATAACACTGGGAAAAATGCCTAATGTAGGTGGCAGGGAAATGAAGACAGCAAACCACCATGGCATGTGTGTACCTATGCAACAATCCTGCAAGCTCTGCACACGTACCCCAGAACTTAAAGCACAATTTAAAAAAAAAGTACTTACTAGAATAGGGCAAGTTTGTCTAGGGCCTAAATTAAGGCACCAAGCTTGGGCATAAAGAACATCACAAATCTGAGTTATATTGTAAAGGGATCCTATATTAGACTTTGTGGATTATACTAATTGCTGAAATAGTTCAGGTCTATACTTGCATGTGAAAAGTAAGTCCTGAAGTGACTGGGCATTTTACTTGGATATTTGACAAATACATTGGAAATGCATTGCTGTTACCAAATGAAAGAAGAAATAAGCAATTTACTGACATTTAAGATTTTTAATGTGGTTGAATCGTGAATAAAAGACTTTTGATTCCCACATGTGAAATAGTATATTCAATTTATGATACAGGGAAGGAGTGAAAAAAGTTCTCAGTCACCCATGTAAAATATGCATGCCAAGAGAGTGTGCGCAGGGTGCCATTTTATCATATCTTCTCTACACATTTGAGGTCAAATGAAATGATTTATCAGCTTGTGCTAAACTGCCAATTCTCAGATAATGTATACCTCCAACTCAGATCATTTGAAAGGATTTATCTCCTGGCTTGTAGAACACCACATACAAAGTGGTATTGTTTTTCTTCTCTGACTCTGCTTGCAGCGGGGACATTTAATACACAAAACTATTGATTTTCTTGCTTCACAAATGCTTCCAAAGCTCTTAACTTGACCTTATCCAGCCAAGGACAACCAGTTTACATTTGTTGGTGATCTCATGCAGTTTCGGAACATTTTATGCAGGCTGACTCTTTTGTCTTGACTTTTTTGCATGAAAAGAACTTCAGTTTGGACTGGAGGAAGAAACTACAGGAAACTGAGTATGAATGATCTGGAACCAATCTTGTGTAGATTTCTGCACATTTCACAAATCTTATCTTTTGACCGAATCCCAAATATTATCATTTCTTAATTTGTAATGTTATTGAAATAACTATACACATATGCTACTATATAAAATTAATTTAAAAGTACATACTATAAAAATGTAAACTTTAACTCCTCTGAAAATTCAATTAGTTAACACATTTTGTGCACCTTTCCAGAAAGCTTATAGGCATATATGAATGTGTCTGTTGTCTTTGTTCTATTAAGTTGTTTATTTTTAAAATATAAAATAAAGTTTAGTTTGTATTGGTGTACAATTTTATGAATTTCAGCATGCAAATATTTTTGTGTTAGCACCACCACAGTCAGGAGAAAGAACAGTTTCTTTACCTGATAACCACTGATCAAATCATTACTATAGTTTTGTCTTTTCAAGAAAGTCATCTAAGGGGAATCATATAATCTTTTGACAGTGTCTTTTGATGAACACAATGCCTTTGAGATTTATTCAAGTTGTTTTATCCATCAGCAGTTTACTTCTTTTCATTCCTGAGTAGTATTCCACTATATGGATATATCATAGTTTATCAATTCACTCATTAACAGTAATTTGGCTTGTTTCCAGTTTGTCCTAATTTCCAGATAATTAGAGATAGAGCTGTTATAAATAATTTTACAGAGGTTTTGTGTGAATTTAAGTTTTCGTTTCCAAAGGTTAAATACCTAGGAGTGAAACTTCAGGGGGATACCTGGCAAATGCGTAATCTATGAGAAACTGGAAAACTCCTGAAGACTGATTCTCGCTAGTAATCTTTGAGAATTCCAGTTGCTTCATTGTATCCTCTCAGCACTTAGTCTTGCCAGTCTCTTTTATTTTAGACATTCTGATAGGTTTGTAGTTATATATCATGATGGTTTTAATTTTTGTTTTTGTAATAACTAATTGTATTTGGTATCCTTTCTTGTGCTTATTCTCCATTCATGTATTCTCTTTGGTGAAGTGTTTGTTCAAGTATCCTGCTGACTATTTGAGTTTTTAAAATTTCTTTTGAGTGATTTATAATTTTTTAAAAAATTAATTATTGGTAATTTCATTTTTTTAACAGTATCTTTCTGCAGAGCAAAAAAATTTAATTCTGTTGGAGTGCACCTTGTCAATATTTAGTTCAGTGCATCATTCTTTTGGAATAATGCCTAAATGTTCTTTGTTTAAACCATAAAAATCGAAAGAAGATAAAAAAGACAAAGTCATAATTATAGTTGGATATTGATACTTCTCTCCCAGTAATTAATAGAGCTAGTACACAGAAAAATCATCAAGGATACAGAAGAATGGAGCAATAACATCAACCAACTGGATTTAATTGACACATATAATTCTCCAACCAATAGTAAAATACACATTCTTTCTAAGCACAAATGAAACATTCACCAAGATAAATCAGATTCTGGGCCATAAACCAAACCTTAACAAAATAAAGTTTTGTTAAATTTTCAAATTATGCAAAATATGATTTCTGATGATAACAGAATTAATCTAGAAATCAATTACTACAAGATAAAAAGAATCTGCAAACACTTGGAAATTAAGCAACATACTCCTAAATAACCTATGGGCCAATGAGAAAGTCTTGGGGGAAATTAGGAAAATTTTTAACTGAAGAAATAAGAAAGTACGACATATAAAATTTTGTGAGATGCTGCTAAAGCAGTGTACGGGGGGAATTTATACCAATAAAACTCAGGAAAATTCTCAAATCAATCAGCAAAAAAGTTTCTCAAATCAGTAATTTAAGGTCTGCATTAAATCTACTTTGCCTGATATTAATGTAGCCATTCCAGCTACTTGTTTTAAATTTTACCGTTTAAAAAATTATTATTCACTCAACAGTATAAGTATTTAAAGCTACACTGTTTTCAATAACCTTTGCTTTAGCTGTTCAGTGAAATTGTGTTTTTCATTACTGCAACTGAAATTTTGATTTACTTTTAAAGTTAGAAGAAATGTTCATTATCTGATACTCTATCATATTATATCATGTTTTAATTGTATTGAATATTATTCAGAGAATGCCATTTTTATTTCTATTTTGGAAAGTCTGTCAGTATTTTAAATAAACACGTATTCAGTTTTAGTAAATGTTTCATTGATGCTTAAGACAATTTATTCTATCAAGATTTATGTATTTGGCAGAGATGACTATTTGTCCATTATTCTCTTCTGTAATATAACTTGTTGATTGGCCTATGATCTCTTAGAATAAAGATACTATGTTCAGCCTAAGTACACTTATAGGATACATTTCTGGTCAATGGGATATAAGCATGTCATCTTTTAGTTTCTAGGAATTTCTTAAGAGATGTATATGACACATTGTTGGCCCATTTCCCTCAGTCTTTTCATTCTACAATTTGGAATATGAAAGTGATTCCTGGAACTCCATCTTATATCAAAAGGATGAATATCACTCCTTTATGACAGAGGAGTGCAAAGCTAGAGGAATGTGGGTCTCTAAAGGCTTTGTAAAACAAATCATATTGCAGGCCTGGATTGCCAACTAGATTATATTTTGTTTAAAACACTATTATTTTTGGTTTTCTGTTACCTACACAAACTTAATTCCAAGTAAAGTATTGTACTATGTTTTTATATATCTGTATTTTTAGTATGTTGATATGTTATCATGATAGGCATCACTACCATTAATCACTTTATAATTTATGTTGGTAATTTTTATTGGATATCTGTACAGATCTCCTTCTAATCTCCTTCTATTTCCTTCACTTACTCATTTATGAATGGTTGTAATATGTCTTGCCTCTAACAGTTTGTTTTTTGTCACAGATTGCTTGAAGTATACATTCCATATGTTCCCATTTAGTTCTGACAGCTCCCTTTCATCTCTGCTCTATCTGGGAGCCTGTTTCCTAGTGCCCTCGCCATCTCCGAATATCGTCATTTTTGGTTTACTTAATATTCTATATTAGTTTGAACATGGTTTATTGGATTCCTCACCCATAAGAAAGAATAGGAAGTGTTTGCTCAGAGAAAGTGCCTTGACTTTGAAGCAGTTAGATGACTTTATCTGTCATGGTGCTCCAAATGAACTGTGATAAATCAAGGGCAGATCTTAGAAGGGATTGTATTCGCCATGTTTTAAAGATCTATAATAGTTTTGGATGAGTTGCTTTATGACTTTGCACTAAAACATGTGCAACTCACGACCTATGAATATTTTAGTTTCTTCATAGGGCAATTACATTCAACAAAGGCCTTCATTTTTTCCTAATCACATCACTTTTAAAGTTTTACAAGTATTTTCTTCATTTGTAGTCAACCTCTATTAAAGTCTGTTGGCTAGGAATCAGAATTATGCCAATATCCAGTGAGAAGAACAAACAGCTAAACTTATAAATCCCTCACTAATCTTACTTTTCTATGGTTAAAGTAATTGACTCTGAGCACTCATAATGTTAGCCAGTTCTAGGAAAAAATCCATCTTTCCAACTCACCTTCTAGGTAAAACTATTGCATTGTAGATAGGATTCTGTCTTTGAAAGAAATGAAAAGTTCTCATCACAAACAACCATAGCTTTGTGCAGATTCTAATTAAAAGATAATTTCACATTTTTCCTTTACTTGATTATAAAACAATGAAAGAGTAGAGGATTTTTATATTTAAATATTATTGACTACAATTTTGTATATCTACTCCAAGAGCCAATTTCCTACGGCTAGTGTAAGAGATCACCAGAAATTGAGTATCTTAGAACCACAGAAATGTGTTCTCTCATAGTGTTGGAGGACAGACTCCAGGATCAATGTGCAAACATGATTAGTTCCTCCTGGAGATTCTCAGGGAATGCCTGCTCTATGTCTCTTTTCCTAGCTTCTGGTGGCCTGCAGTCCTTGGCATTTCTTTGTTCGTGGCAGCATAACTAATCTCTACTTACATGTTCACACGGTTTTCCCCTCTGTGTGTCTTTATGCTCAAGTTTCCCTCTGGCTTTCTCTTACAGTGACTTCTACTTCAGGATGATCTCATCTTGAGATCCTTAACTTACTAATATCTGCAAGAATACTTTTTTCAAACAAGATCACATTCACAGATTTTGGAGGTTAGGACATCTTTTTTCAGGGGTATGGGGAAGTATGCACTACTCAACCCACTGCAGATTCTATTATTTACTTAGGTAAATGTAATTCATTTTCACATTCAGAAGCCCTAGAAGATGTCTGAGGACCTGAACAGAATGTCTCTCCTGTGCAACCAAAAGGAAGAAGTATAAGTTTGAACACTCCTAGTAGAGAGGAGATAGTCTCTGAACACAGATTTCATGCTGTGTGTTACTGACGCATATGTCTATCTCCTTAGAATATTGCTACTTTATTGTACGGTGTGAATATAGGAATTATATTTCACAGAAAGAAATTGTTTTACACAAAATCATTATTTTCACTCTAGGATTTCAGTGTAACATAATACTTTCAAAAATAGCTGTTGATTAAAAACAGGTAAGGGTACACTTGGGCAAAATAAGCATGCAAGGTCTGAATGATCTACCATCTAAGATGTTAATGGATTTTGTTGAAAAACTTACTGAACTACTGCTGATGGTTATTTATGAAAATTTACTGAGAACTGGGAAATGACAGGATGGAATGCCAACATTGTATCAATTTTCCAGAATAGAAAGAACTGCTATGATGGAAATTATGGTTCAGTGAAGGTAACTTAAATCCTTCAGTAATGGAACAACTATTAAAAAAAAGAACCTGTAAAAACCTCTCAAAGGTAACAGAATCATGAACAATGAATAGAATTGGTTTATAAAGAAAAAAATTGTGACAGATGGAGTTTAATAGCTTTTTGATAGGATTACCAAATTAATAGACGATGGAAAGGAAGTGATTGTAATATGTTTTTATTTTATTATATGTTACACTCTCTAGTGAAATTTACATCAATTCAAATTTTCTGGAAAATGAATACCACCTTGTGGTTTGAAAACTACTTAAGGTCTTACACAGTAAAAAATCAACAGCAAAATATCTAGTTTGAAGACGCGTAAGCTATTCTGATCCATTTAGATTTAAAGTAAAGCTGAATTTTAATAACTCATTTGAGATCTCAAAGAGACAATTTTGTTGCTAGAAACTTTTATCAGTTTAGAAGAATGAAAAACATAACACATTAATGCATGTCAATGAGACTAGCACACTGTGGCCATTTTTCTCTTACTTTAAAAAAAAGAAGTAGGAAGGTGATAGAATTTGAAGGTGAGCAATTTAGTAGCTAAAATTAAGAAAAATAACTTCAACCTGGACTTTAATTTTGCTGTGGTTGCTATATTTTTCTTTAAAGGGCTCTCTGTTGTTTTGCATTCCCTTGTTTTTTAAAGAGGATTTTTTTGTAAAGACATTTTCCAGTTTTAAGGCATACAGCGGATCCTTGAGTGATGTTTTGTTCAAGGTCATTTCATTATAACATTAATAAGGCAGAGAAAACCTAATTCCTGGCCAGGACCACAGTCTGCTGCAATTTGCACTTTGTCCCTATTTCTGTGTGTGTTCTTTTCTGGCACTCCAGTTTCCTCCCACATCCCACAGCTGTGCCCCTTAGGTGACCTGGCATGTCTACATGGTCCCAGTCTGAGTGAAAGTGGGTGTGTGTGAATACATCCTAGAGTGGGATAATATCCTGTCCAAGGCTGGTTCCTGCCTTGGCCCTGAGCTTTTGAGACAGGTTTTTGTTAACCTTAACTAGAATTAGCGGAGTGGCAGATGTATGATTTAATTAATACAAACTATTTTAAAATATAAATTATTGAAGTATATGATATTTATACCAATGCACAACAATAAACAATATGGTATGAAGGCACTTAGCTAGCCTGCCATATTTATTCTTGTTTCTCTTTGAACTGCATGGTATGAGAGTCTCCAATTTTCGCATTGCAAACATTTATTCCTTGATTTAACCCACTGCGACTACAGTTGCCATCGCTCACTGACTGAGCACAAATTGGGTGCATTTATTTTAATGTCTGATATTAGTAGTGTCTTGTGTCTTGATTTAGAAATTTGATAATGTTTTTGTGACCAGAAATCTGCTATAAGAACTTAATTGTTGTTTATCTCGATTAGCCTGTGATAAAATTGGTTTCATAATACGTCATTCCACTTACAGTCTTGCAAGAACCTATCCATGACATTAATTGAAGACTTTTAACTATATTTGATCCTTAAGAGAGAATGCCTTGAGAAGATTTGGTCTAAAAGAGAGGAAAGACTGTTTGCTTGTTTATTTTTTGAGACAGAGTCTTGCTGTGTCGCCAGGCTGGAGAGCAGGGGCATGATTTCAGCTCACTGCAACCTCTGCCTCCCACGTTCAAGTGATTCTCCTGCCTTAACCCCCCAAGTAGCTGAGACTACAGGCACACACCACCCCGCTGGCCTAACTTGACTTGGCCTCCCAAAGTGCTGGGATGGAAAGAGGTTTTTAAGTTTGGAAGGATATGACTTATATTGGTGAGACTTAGAGGTTTGTGTCAGGGAGAAGATGAAATAGAATCAAAGAGAAAAAGAATTTCAATTGAGACAAAGTTCATCCATAGCGTCGCATGAAAGACAGTCTATTCACCAAGTATTTCAAAAGACATAGAATTATGGGATACCTTAATTAAAAAAAATATGAAACTGTATATTATAGCATTTGCTCCACTATGTAAAATATTCATAAAAAGTGAAAGAGGTGTGTTAAAATTATAACAATCATTATTATTGCATGTTAGGATTATAAGTGACTATTATATTCTTTTTCATCACTTTTCCAAATTTCTACAACAAAAATGCAATTCAGCATTAATCAACCCACTGAAAAAATAAAATTTGCATATACATCACTAGAAATTCCCTGGGATAGAACATAAAATTGGAGTTAAGAATAAGTAATGTTTAAGTATTTATTATATGACAAAAATGTGATAGGGCTTTATGTATGCTATTTCCTTTAGTCTTAGAACAACCATTTGAAATAGATGTCAGCTCCATGATTGCTTTACAATATGGCTTTGGGTTTGGGATAACATATTGCTTAAAAGATGCCAAATGAATAAATCAGAGACAATTTAGAAATAAGAATGATTAAAGAGCTTCAGGTATGATTTATGATGTAAAGCAGAGTGTGCATAGTTTCTTCCAGGCATAAATGTGGTCAAGAAGAGATAAAGTAAGAGCATAAAATGACAAAGTTATTTAGAGTACAGATTGGGTAGAGTTGGTGGCAGAAATTAAATTACCTTGTGACTGTGGAGCATATCTAGGTTGTCATCAGAATCAAATGAGGGGCCTATAGTTGGAAAACAATTATTTCATATTTAAAAATTAATACATGTGACCAGGTACAGGAGCTCATACCTGTAATCCCAGCAGTTTGGGAGGCTGAGACGGTTGGATTACCTGAGGTCAGGAGTTCAAGACCAGCATAGCCAACATGGTGAAACACTATCTCTACTAAAAACACAAAAATTAGCTGGGTGTGGTGGTACACACCTGAAATCCCAGCTACTTGGGAGGCTGAGACAGAGAATCACTTAAACCTGGGAGGCAGAAGTTGCAATGAGCTGAGATCATGCCACTGCACTCCAGCCTGGGCAACAGAATGAGACTCTTTCTCAAAATAGATATGTACATATATGATAAATATCAATACTTGTTAACAAAGCTATTACTTTGTAACAGCAAGATAAACTGGACGAATCCTAAGAACAGGTAAGAAGGCACAGAAGACAGAGTAAGTTCTATTGGGACACCAGTTAAACGAGGGAACCCTAGGAATGGATCTAGGCAATGGATGCTAAATCCACTAGAAGACAAGCAGATAGGCACCATTCTAATGCAATGATGCATCAGACTGACCACACCTAAGCCTACCTATCAGAGATGAGATCACAAAAAGAGAATCGAAATTAGGTGCTCCTGGATGGGATTCAATGGGTAACATACTAAATCACCTATAAAGTGTTCCTGTCTAAAAAATCAAATCGTGAAATATTAAACCTAAATCTGATCATGCTTCTAGATTTAAATTTCAGATACAAACAATATGGGGGACAGAGAAACGTGAAACAAAATCAGAAAAATACAGAAAGTAGAAGTCTAGAAAACAAAGATTCAGTTTTGAAATATTAACTACAAGAAAAGAAAAAGGAAAAGAAATGTATAGAGTAAAAGATAAGAGGGAGGCCAGGCACAGTGGCTCATGTCTGTAATCCCAGCACTTTGGGAGGCCGAGGTGGGTGGATCACGAGGTCAGGAGATCTAGACCGTCCTGGCCAACATGGTACCCCATCTCTACTAAAAACACAAAAATTAGTTGGGCGTGGTGGTGTGCACCTGTAGTCCTAGCTACTCAGGAGGTTGAGGCAGGATAATCATTTGAACCTCGGAAGTGGAGGTTGCAATGAGCCGAAATTGTGCCACTGCAATCCAGCCTGGTGACAGAGTGAGACTCCATCCCCCAACCAAAAACAAACAAACAAACAAACAAACAAAAAAAACACCAATTGCTGGTGAGAATGTGAAGCAACAAGAACTCCCTTTTTTTCCTTTCCTTTCCCTTTTCTTTCTCTCCCCTTCCCCCTTCCCTTTTCCTTTCCTTCTCTTCCTTCCTGCCTGCCTTTCTTCTATCCTTTCCTTCTTCCTTTTCTTAAGTTGACTTAAAAATTAAATATATTTATCATGTAAAACATAATGCTTTGAAATTATGTGTACATTATAGAATGATTAAATCAAGCTAACTAACCTATATGTCATCTCACATACTTAGCTTTTGTGGCGATATATTAGTCTCCTTGTGTTACCGTAAAGTAATATCTAAGACTGAACAATTTATAAAGGAAGGAGGTTTAATTAGTTCACAGTTCTGCAGGCTGTACGGAAAGTGTGGTGCTGGTATGTGCATCTAGTCAGGATCTCAGGAAATTTTATTCACGTGGAAGGTAAAGGGGGAGCTGACATGTCCAAGGTGAGAGCAGGAGTGAGAGAAGGCGAGGTCTCACAGTCTTTTTTTTTTTTTTTTTTTTTTTTTTACAACCAGGCCTTATGTGAATTAACTAGTTGATTCTGAACTCACTTATCATCAAGAAGGTGGTGCTAAGCCATTTGTGAGAAATCCACACCCATGATTCAATCACCTCTTACCAAGCCCCACCTCTAACACTGGAAATCACATTTCAGCATGGGATTTGGAGGGGGAAAATCTCCAAATCATATCAAGTAAGAACACTTAAAACTTACTCTCAGCAATTTTCAAGAATATAGCACATTGTTGTTGACTGCAAATAGATCTCTTATTCTTCCTAATTGAAATGTTTTCCTTTTAATGGGATCTCCCCACCCCACCTCCTAGTTCCTAGTAACCACCATTCTACTCACTATTTCTGTGAGTTCAACTTTTTAAAATTCCACATGTAAACGAGATCATTCAGGATTTGTTTTTCTGTGCCTGGCTTATTCCACTGAATGTAATTGGTGAATTTCAAACCGTTATTACATATACACTCTGGAAGACAGTTCATCACTTTCTTACAAAGCTAAATAAAGTCTACATATATGATGCAGTGATTGTACTCCTTGGCATTTACCCAACTGATTTGAAAACCTATGCGCACATGCACACATAAACCTGCAAACAATGCTTATAACAGTTTTACTCATAAATCATCCCAAACTGAAAGAGGCACTTAAATAAGTGAAGGCATAACAAAACTGCAGTACATCTATACAATATTGTTCAGTGATAAAGATATATGAGCTGTTAAGCCATGAAATGACATGAACAAATCTTTTTTAATATGTGATGCTTTATGATTTACTTTTCCTGAATTTTCAAAATTAAATTTCATTTTTAGTTATTTATTTTTTGAGACAGAGTTTCCCTTTGTCAACAGACTCAAGTGCAGTGGCACAATCCCAGCACTCCACCTCCCAGGTTCAAGTGATTCTCCTGCCTCAGCCTCCCTAGTAGCTGGTACTACAGGTGTGTGCCACCACACCCAGCTAATTTTTATATTTTCAGTAGAGACGGGGTTTCACCATGTTGGCCAGGATGGTCTCAATCTCTTGACCTCATGATTCACCCGCCTCAGCCTCCCAAAGTGCTGAGATCACAGGCATGAGCCACTGCACCCTGCCTAAATTTTTTTTAAATTAATTTTTAATTTTTGTGGACACATAGTAGGTGTCTATATTTATGGGATACATGAAATGTTTTTACACAGGCATGCAATGCATAATAATCACATCATGGATAATGGGGTATCCATTTCCTCAAGCATTTATCCTTTGTGTTACAAATAATCCAATTATACTCATAGTTATTTTAAAATGTAAAATTAAGTTGTACATTTATTATTGTACTTTTCAGTGAATTGTTTCATATATTTATAATGCAGTTATTCTTTTTGCCAAGTTCTGCAATGTACAAATAAAGTTGCACATTTATTAATTATTGATTATAGTCACCCTGTTGGGCAATCATATAGACCTTATTTATTCTTTCTGTTTTTTTTTTTTTGTATCCATTAGCCATCCCTACCTCCCTTTCATCACTTGACTATCCTTCCCAGACTCTGGTAACCATCTTTCTACTCTCTATGTCCATGAGTTTAATTATTTTTAGATCCCACAAATAAGTGAGAACATTCGATGTTTGCCTTTCTGTGCCTGGCTTATTTAACTTAACATAATGATCTCCAGTTCCATCCATATTGTTGCAAATGACTGGATCTCATTCTTTTTTTTATGCCTGAATAGCACTCAGTTGTGTATATGTATCACATTTTCTTTATTCATTCACCCATGGATGGACCCTGAGGTTGCTTCCAATTCTTGGCTATTGTGAACAGCACTGCAACAAACATAAGTGTGCACATATCTCTTCAGTATACAAATTTTTTTTTATTTGGGGTATAAGCCAAGCAAAATTGCTGGATCATACAGCAGTTCAATTTTTAGATTTTTGAGGAACCTTCAAAAACTGTTCTCCACAGTAGTTGGACTAACTTACATCCCCACCAACAGTATATGAGGGTTCCCTTTTCTCTACATCCTTGACAGCATTGGTTATTGCCTGTTTTTTTTTTTTTTTGTCTTTTTGGATATAAGCCATTTTAACTGGGTGAGATGTGATCTCACTGTAGTTTTGATTTGCTTTTCTTTGTTGATGAGTGATGTCGAGCACATTTTCATATGCCTGCTTTCTATTCGTATGCCTTGTTTTGGGAAATGTCTATTCTGAGCTTTTGCCCATTTTTGATTAAGTTATTAGATTTCTTTTCCTATACAGTTGTTTGAGTTCCTTATATATTCTGGTGATTAATCTCTTGTCAAACAGGTATTTTGCAAATGTTTTCCATGGGCAAATATTAGATTCACATTTCGAAGTGAAGGAAAGCTGCCTGAACATGTTACATACTGTATGATTCCACTTATATAACACCTGGAAAAGACAAAACTATACAGACATTAAAAAGATGAGGGGTTGCCAGAAAATTTGGGAAGGAAGGAGGGTTGAATTGGTGATCTAGGATTTTTTTTAGGTTTATTAAACTTTTCTGTGTACTGTAATTGTTGATATATAATAGTATGCATTTGTCAAAACCCATCGAACTTTATAGCACAAAGAATAAAGCTTAATGTATGCAAATTTAAAAAAATAACTTAGGAAGCTGGTGGAAGCCCATGATAGAATGCAGAATTTAGCAAAAAGCGTAACTGCATTATAAATATATGAAACAACTCACTGAAGGTTTTGGGGAAAAGGTGCTGCTTAAGTAACTTTGGAACTGAGTGGAGTCTATAAAAACAAAGCAAGATAAACTGCACAAATACTATATGCTGGTTGATGAAGTTGTTTTCCACAGAGATATGAGTTAACATAGCTAATTTTATTATACATGTACCCTGGAATTGAACAATGAAATGAATGGCAGATGGTGAGTCAGGTTTGTCCTGTTGCTGTAGGATTTTACAGATGTGAAAGGGGAGGTCCCTAGAATGATTTATGTGGTAATAAATTTGAGTTAGGGATATCAGTATAAATTTATGTTTGGCTTCATATAAATGTAGATGGTTACATATAAATATGTTTATAGATTTGTGAATTCAGAGTGTTTAATATATGCATATGTGTTTCTTTTCTCTGTCAGCCAAGAAGGCATGAAAGAAATGACATCTAGTAGCTGTTTTTAATGCCATTCTCCAACAAAAGAACGAGGAATACTTGGAGGAATGGCTCATTTTCTATGGCAGAAAATACACAAGATGAGGATGGAGTATCTGGTGTCAGAAAGTAAGGAAATACTCAAAAACAAAATAAAACGCAGCTATATGAAGGTATGTATCAAAGGGACACAGAAGCCTACAGAAAGAGCTCCCAAGGGCTACAGCTGAAACACTTAGAGCAACAAAATGAAGTAATATTGGAGGCAAATACAAAACAGATAGAGTATACTGGACTATAACCCAAAGTATAAAATAAATATAAGTCCATGCTGATAGAATTAATAGAATGAATACGTAAGCAGGGGAGAAATGATACATTTTCCACACCAAGAATTCCAAATAAGCTTTACGGATTCTCTGCATTCAAGAAGGTAAAGCATGATTTATCCACTCCTTAAGTCTGGGCTGCACATAGTGATTTCCTTCCAAAAGGAAAAGTATAGAAAAAGAGGAAAAAAATAACATCATAATGGCGAAAGCCAGCAAATACAATCTCAGCAAGGTGATCAAAGTTAACATTAATAGTGATAAGCTGTGTAGATATGTACCTTTGATATGACATGATAAAAATGACAGCTTTCATCACTTATCTCTGTGATTTTCTCCCAAATATCCACAACTCAATCTAATTATAAGAAAATATTAGACAATTCTAGTAAAGGGACATTCTACAAAATACCTGACTGGTATTCCTCAAAAACTGTAAAGGTCATCAATAACAAGACAAATCTGTAAAACGGTCACAGCCCAGAGAAACCTAAGGAGGCATGATGACTAAATGTAATGAGATATTCTGGATAAAATTCTGGGACAGAAAAAGATATTAGGAAAAACTTTAAGGATATCTAAATAACTATAAGCTCTAGCTAATAATAAAATATCAATATTGGTTCATTAATGATAACAAGTATTCCATAGTAATGTAGATATTAATAATAAGGAAAATTGGGTGCAGTATATATGAGCACTTTTTGTACTATTTTCCAAATGTTTTGTACACCTACTTGTTCAAAAATAAAATTTACTAAAAATTAGTTTTTAAAAAGACAGTAAAATGCATGTAAGCTAAATTTGTGGTCCCGCTTTATATTGTAATTTAATGAAACTTGCTATAAAAAATAATAAAAGAAGTAAATTTCAGTGGTGACTGAATCAGTAGTTGATGATATTACAGAATTATTTTAGGTTTGACAATATTATGGTTTTACTAGTGAAAAACAAAGTCCTCTATCTTTTAGAGTCTCATAGTGAAACATTTGTAGAGGAAATGATGTGATATATAGAATTTGCTTCATAATCCAGTTGGGAAGTACAAAGAGGAAGTAGAAAGTTTACATGAAACAGATTTCAGACAGGTAAGCTAGTGGGTTTCCTGTTTTGATGTGGTCTGGAGAAAAAGAACAAAACTCCTTATTCAAACTGTAATTTATTTAATCTCCAGCCAGTCAGCATTAAAGGCCCAAGAAGCAATTAGCCACTGTTCCTGCTCCGGGGGGCCAGGGACTTCCCTAAATGTTGCAGTCACTAGTCCTTGTTATGTGTGTGAACTGTGTGTGAACCACCTTCCACAGTCGCTGGAAGGCCTTATTCACCAGGCCAGATCACCTCTACCCCCTTTTCGTTTGTCTAGTCTGTCATCTAATTTCTTGTTATAGAGACAGTGTTAATGCATGTGGGTATAGAGTGTGAGTTCTACTTAACGCTGGGGAAAAGTAAAAGAAAGATTTTGAAAATCAAGGGAAAGGGGCTTTAGATTTAAAGAGTATAAAACCTTCCCCTCAGACGCCTCCCTCTGCCCTTCTTGGCATATTTAGCCCTCACCAGAGACTTGAGGACACAAGCTGAGTGGGACCAGGATTATTACTATAACCTTCATGATGGCTGGAGTGAAGGACTTCATCCCTTGCCAGACTTTGATTATGGGCCACCATGGGAAATGCTCCAAGTGTCCTAAAAGATTCCCCCATAGCATGCGTTCTTAATAATAGTATCAGTTTAAATTTGGATAATCTAAGCGAGAAGAAGCTAGTGTTCGTCTGTAATATTGTCTAGCCTCGATATCTCCTGGGAGACCAAGAGAAGTGGTCTGTGACTTGGTCCTTAGGTTACAATACCGTTTCATTATTGGATTTATATTGTAGAAATTCTAATAAATGGATTGAAATTCCACATGTGCAGGTCTTTATGTATTTATATCAGGATCCCAAACTGTGGGGCTCTAGCACAATCTCTGTGGTGTCTCTTAAACAACAATTAAAAAAGGAGCCAACATATGCCTCATATCTTGATCCTCTACATCTTGTCTTCTGAATGCCACTCCAGGGGCAGGCAAGAGCAGCAGGTCCTTCTGCTCCAGTGGGTCTTCCTTCCTCCCACTCTGAGCCTCATCCACATTGGACTGTGTCAGGAATACTTTCTCCTTCAACTCCTCAACAATCCCTGATGTGAGCCTCAAGGGGGCTTCAATCAGGCTCCAAGTCAGCACCGTCATCACTTCCCCACCACCCTAGGGCTCCTTCTCCCTGGCCCCTGACCACCAGGAGGTGGAGGTGATAAATGGATCTGGAGAGACAGCTTGGGTACATGTACCCTTTTCAATGTCAGATATAAGTCAGTGCAAGGATTGGTTTGGCCAGTTCTCAGAAAATCCAAATAAATTTAGAAATAGATAAGTTGGGTCTAACCTTTATTTTTTAACTTGGCAATGTATTATAGTAGCCCAACTCATTGTTGAGCTTCTAATGAAAAAGCTTAGATCTTGGGAAAGGCTAGGGAATATGCAGATGGCATGGCTGGATCTAATCCTGGCCATGTCATTTTCCAGGCATCTGGCCAGGTAGTCCCTAAACAAAACCCCAAATGGGTTTATGAAGATAGAAGGGACGAGCTAAAGATGAAAAGTTTTCTTAACTGCATATCAGAGGGAATGAGGAAATGCTAGACAAAGCCAGTAAGTTATGATAAAGCTAAGGAAATTGCTCAGAAAATGAAAATCCAACTGTATTGGTCCATCTTCACACTGCTATAAAGAACTACCTGAGACTGGGAAATTTATGAAGAAAAAAGTTTCAATTGATTAACAGTTCTTCATGGCTGGAAGCTCAGGAAATTTACAATCATGGTGGAAGAGGAAGCAGGCATGTCTTACATGGCAGTAGGCAAGACAGGGGGCAAAGGGGAAACTGCAACACTTTAAAACCATCAGCTCTCATGAGAACTCACTCACTATCACGAGAACAGCATGGGGAAAACCACCCCCATGATCCAATCACCTCTTACCAGGCCCTTCTCTAGACATGTAAGGATTACAGTTCCAGATGGCATTTGGGTGGGGACACAGAGCCAAAATATATCACCAGCTATGTACCTTAACAAGCTCTCCAAGGCTTTCAGAAAGTGTACTAATATAGACTCAGAGAGTACAGAGGGTTGTACATGTCTGGCCATGAATTTCATTACTCAAACAGTGCCAGGCATTCAGAGAATGTTTCAAAAGCCGGAAACTGGCCCCCAGTTCCCCCAGGCAGCATTGATAGCAGAGGCCTTTAAGGTCTTTAATAACTGTGACCAAGGCAGGAAAGCGTGAGAAAAATGAGAATAAGAAACAAAGGAATAAATGTTGGATTCCATAGTTACAAGTGCATCTTGAGGTGTCTCAAGGTAACCAAGAAACCCTAGAAAAGAGGCCATTAAACTGCACATGGCATCAGCAGGGCTGGGATGCAACCAGTGTGTTCACTGTAAAAAGGAAGGGCATGACAAAATAGGCCTGTCTATTCTGTCCCGGGAAGCTGGGACAGAGTGGGCCTCCCCGGCCCACTTCTTCTGTTGCTAACCTCTCAGATGAGAAGGTTATCACCTCCAACTGAGCAGGACCAAATGTTCAGCCAGTTCCAGTCTTGAGACATTCCATTGCTATCGCCTCAGCAGTACCTTGGGTGACCCTCCACTTGGTATGTAGGAAAACTGAGTTCTTATTTGATCATGAAGCTGCATACTCTGTCCTGACTATCTGACTTCTCTCCAATGCTGATTGTATGGTGAAGGGATATATGTCCAGCCAAAGGTAAAGCAATTTGCCTTTCCTTTGACTTGTGAAACTGGATCTAAGGCTATGTATGTCTGAGTGTTCCCTTCCTTTAATGGGTCATGACTTTTTTATCCAAGTAGGAAGCTTCAGTCTCTCTCCAACAGAAATACATATGAGTCTCAGTATCCTGAGAAAGAAATCCATTGTTTCCTGGCCCTTTGGGCTCCCCGAAGTCAGCAATCATCTCCTGTCCCAGAGAAAACACTAAGTAAAGTGACAAAGTCTGTATGGGACACCAGTACTCCAGGAAGAGCCATCAGTGCAAAGCCTGTTGAAGTAAAACTCAAGCCAGCCATATACTACCTATGCAAACTCCAATATCCTTGCAGGCCAGAAGCCCAACAGAGGATATGGCCCCTCCTGGAAAATTTCTACAGCATGAGATAATTCAGCCCTGCCAATCCCCCTGTAATACTCCAATCCTGCCTGGGGAATACTACTTTGTTCAAGACCTTAAGGCAGTACATGACTCAGTTGTTCCCATTGGTCCTGTAGTCCTCAACCCATACACACTCTGGTCCCAAATACCTGGGTGGACTAAATTTTATACCATGCTATATCTAAAGGATGCTTTTTTTGGTAAACTAGTACACACTGATTCCACCTACATTTCGCTTTAAGTACTAGTCATGCTCTGACTATATTATCTTTCATTTATGGCCTGATGCACCTAAACAAGTACTACAGGGCAAGTAGAGGTTAAAATTCAGGCAATGTGTAATCAGGCAATGTAGTTATACTCTTTTGGTAAAGGGAGCCCAAAAGCTGACTCAGTGTGGAATGCTGTCAAATCAGCCTTACCCTTTATAACTTGGTCCCTTCTTTTCTTAGGGCCTGTATTCGCTGTCATTTTTAAATATTTGAACCATGTTTGTTTAACTTGCTGGTAAAATTCATGTATTCTAGACCAAAACAGTTTTATGCCAAGTGAATGGTCACAAAAGGCTCCCAGTCTGTTCCAGAGACCACCATCCCAGAGCCATATTGCCCACTCCACTAAGCCACAAGAAATTTCGACTCCACCTAGGAACAGATGTAGGGACTATATCCTTGCTCAGCAAAAGCAAAGATCTTCACACCTTACCAATAAGGAGCACAAAATCTTTCAAGGGGAGAATGAGACAGGCAAGTTGGTCGGTTTCCTGTTTGAATGTGGTCTGGAGAAAAAGAACAAAAGCCCCTTACTCAAGCTGTAGCTTATTTAATTTCCAGATAATCAGCATCTAAGGCCCAACAAGACTTTTTATTTTATTTATTTATTTATTTTGAGATGGAGTCTCGCTCTGTAACCTAGGCTGGAATGCAATGGTGTATTCTCTGTTCACTGCAACCTCAGCCTTCTGAATTCAAGCAAATCATCTGCCTCGGCCTCTCAACTAGCTGGGATTACAGGCCCCATCACCACGCCTGGCTAATTTTTTTTTTCTATTTTTTTTGATTTAGTGTTGATATATATTTTGTAATTGTGATAAAACGTACGTACCATATAATCTACCTTCTAACCATTTCTTCAGTGTATAATTTGGTGGCATTAAGCACATTTACAATGTTGTAGAACCACTACCAAAATCCATTTCCAGAACATTTTCATCATCCCAAACAGAAACTGTTCCCATTAAACCTAACTGCGCTTTCTCCCTATCCCCAGTCCCTGGTAACCTCTATTCTACTTTCTGTTTCTATGAATTTGCTTATTCTAGCTACCTCATAATTTTTTTGTATTTTTATTAGAGACCCAGTTTTGCCATGTTGGCCAGGCTGGTTTCAAACTCCTGACCTCAAGTGATCCACCAGCTTCAGCCTCCTGAAGTGCTAGGATTATAGGCATGAGCCACTGTGTCCAGCCCCAAGAAGCTATTAACCACATATATCTGCTTTAGGGGGATAGAGACTTTCATGAGGCCCTGTATGTGTCACTGGCCTTAAGTTTCAACTCATAGTGATCTTTTCCTTATTTTAGTGATAGAAACCATGCCCAGGCATAAAAGTTTACAATGCTAACGTTACATTCAGTGTGTGTTGAAGCATGTAAAGCCACCGTACAAATGCTAGAGGAACCCCTTGTATACACGTCCTGACATCATCCCTTCCTACAGGGATGGTTTATAAAACTAATCCACACACTGCTCTCGGGGAAGAGTTCACCTTTTTCCCTTTCCTGTTGCTGACTTCCCTTGTGCACAAGCTAAGTAAATCTTTTTTTCTTTGCTGCTGTGTCTGGTGATCTTTCCTGATTTCTGTTCTGGGAGATTGTTAGAACCCAGGGTGCCTATAGCAGATTAGCCATGTGTTAATACTTGTTGAAAGGAGATAATTGGGAATTTATTATATATTCTCTCTACTTCTGTACATATTTTAAATGTTTTAAAACCAAGACAGGCTTTTCATTTTTTAAGTTTGGGAAACAATATGTGGAAGAAAATGAAAGAATTACTAGGTATGTCTTAAAAGCCACTGTTGTGAGTTGCAAGGAATGTAGTGCAAATACATTCAGAATTTTACTCTTAAGATTATCGAGAGTTGAGGAAGTTTACGTCCTAAATGGTTTTAGATGTCTAGAAACAAGTGTATTTCTCACATTTAGAATGATTTATGAGGGCAAAAGAAAGTTCAGTCTCTGGAAAATGTTTGATTTGACTACTTACAAACCATTGCATTAAAAACATTTTTCTCCCATAATCATCCATAGTACTGGTCTGCTGAGCAATTTATAATCCACTGAATAAGTTCATGGAAAGGGATATAAAAATGGTTTTTGTTTATAAATGAGCTTTAAAGCCTTTCTTTAAAAACAGACATTAATTATTTTTGGTTTCTATTAATGTTCTCTCTCTCTTGTTCACCAATACTTAGATATGTTTATATACATATCTGTATGTGAAATAAATATCTTTCTCTGAAAATTTTCTCTGTGCTAAGCAATCATTTTAAATATGGCTTCATACAATTTTTAAAAGATAGCAGTAAATGCTGCTTATACTCTAAGTAAATCCCTAGAAACCTCTTACTGTTGTGAAAACGGTTTGGTCTTAATTTCATAGTGTGTGACTTGCTTTAGGAAAATGTGTTATGACCAGTTCTGACTAGATGGTATTTATTTCTTCTTTCCCCTCTTTTTTCCTGCACCTCTCAGCGTTTTGCAAGAGTGTTAGAGAAAATATGGCCACAGTGAGAGGAAAGGCTGAATTTTTGGCAAACTATGAGAAATCATGGTGTCAGTGAGATGATCCCAAATTTTGTACTCAAATAATTTGCTTAAAGTAGATATATTATTACTTTACTATTGAGATAAAGTGTATTAACTGAAAAATATTGAACTACATTTACTAATTTATTAAAAACACATGGTATGCTATACAGTCCTGGAAATATTAAGGACTTAATTCTCCTTCTCACTCACTGGCTTGCTCTAGTTGTCCCTCTGTCACTGGACATATTTATTTCCTGAGGTGGAAGTGATTTTTTCCCATGGTCACAATGGTAATTAGCAACATACATAATATAAAATCCACTCATCTTTCCACAAAATCTTTAAGGTCTCTGTTGAGTTTTGAATATCTTTATTGCATCCTCTTTGCAAGATCCCTTTAGAGAACAAGTATCATAAAATTGTTTTTCCATTTCAAAATGAGTATGTATTTTTGCATGTGTATGTTCTTATGCATATATGTATGTAGGTGTGTACATTTGCTTTGTCAAAATATGACGGGAGGCAGATGAAAAATGCTATAAATGAACAAACCCTAGACACTGAGTGTCACGTTTACTTACACAGTCTATTAGGGGTAATATTCATTTAACCATTCGCTAATATTCGCAAAATTAAGTGATCACAAAATGTGCCTCTTTGTGGTTAGAGTTTTTTTTTTTGCCTTAATGGACATTAAAATGTCTTCATTAATTTGTTATGTAATACCATGATCTATTGCCTCTGGGACAAAACCCTAAATGCTGGCATTTAATCCTGTCTTGGTCTCCATTTTCAGTATCATCTCATACTACCTCAGCATAAACCATGTTTCCTATTTCTTAAACATGTCCTAGCCTTTTATTTCTCTGTTTATGCCAGTTCTAAAAATATCTCACTCCATACTCACTTCCTTCACTGGTAATTCTCATCCTAGCTACATTTAATATCTACAGACTCCATGAAGCTTTCTCTGCCTTCACAAGCTCCCCATGATTTTTTTTAATCCCTTGAGGAATAGCTCTTATTAATGAATGTGCTGCTTTCATAACTGTTGGCAAAATGTGGACAAGAACTGAAGATTATATAGCTCTGTTTATAAAAGCCCAAAGTAGAAGCAATACAAATATTAGTGAATCTAGTAAATGATGGGTAACTTTCCCAACACACAATGGTGCATCCTGAACCCCTAATCATTAGTGGATGACGAGAAGGAAGAAGCAAAATCACCAGCCTAAAGCAGTGGTTCCTAAAAGCCTATGGACTATGGATCAGCTAAAGGGGCTGTATCATAATCCCATTGAGCACTTAAATAATTCAGAGCACTGTTCCAGAGAGCTTTATGATGGTTTGTGGATATGTACCACAATTTGCAAGTGTAGCCAAAAGAGTTAGCACTGAGGTGGTCATTTGCATTTATAGAAAGTTGTCATTTTTTGGCTTTAGGCAAAGGTTTTCAACCATAGCTGCGCATTACAAACAACTGGGATGCTTTCAAATTAAACGCATGCCAAACCTCACCTCTAGATCTGCTCATATAATTAGTCTAGACTAGGCCCTGGTATCTGCATTCCTAAAAGCTCCCAAGGTGATTCTAATGTACAACCAGGATTGAGAACTATTGTATAGACATCCTTTTAAATTCAATTCATGGAAATTATTGGAAATGTCTCCATCTGGCCCCTAACTCAAGTCATTTTCTTTGCCTTCTGTTACCCTACTCTACCTCCCACCCAAGTCAGAAGATACTTTCTTTTCCCTGGAGTGAATGTTTTCCCACTTAGTTTTTATGACTTTGACTTTTATGGAAATGCCTATTGGAATGAGGTCACCTCAGAAGGCCTTCAAAGGGGATAATGGGTGGTAAGATGTTTATAGTACGATTCATTCCACCATCCTATTTATCTTCACAATGAGCAAAGTACCTTACACAGTCTTTAAAACTGCTTTATGTTAACCAAGATAACTACCTTCCTGGGCTTACGTAGTAGTGAGAATTCTTTGAGTATGTCTAAAACAGGTCACCATGAAAGTTAGTTTTAAGAACTAAAAGGAAATACCTATGAATCATGTTGCCTGTTTCCTGGCAACTCAAGCTGACATGTTCCCTTAATCCACAATTGCCATCATTGCTTTCTTTCCTAATAATTGATCACTTTTTTCCAGAATTGAGATTTAATGCTAGGTCAAAAGCAGGACGATGCTTGTTAATCATTCTGTCATCAATTTGAGACCTGAGTTTGATGCATAATTTATTCTCTCAAAATAAAAAAAAACAAGTACCTATTTTGTTTTAAGTGAGCCAAGCACCTAAGGGGATTACTGGACTGTTGTCTACTTACAGGTATGCACAGGGGACAAACACAGGTCCACTTATCTCTAGAATATCACAGATACACGAGTTTTCAGCTTCAGACAATTACAGTTGAGAAAAAGTAGGAGGAAATTCTATGCTTTGGCCTTCAATTAATTGGGTCCTTAAGGAACCAAAGGCTGAGCCTACTAGTTTCAGAAGCAAAATAAAGTTATGCCTCAGAATACAAAGGTGTAAGGATGCATACAATCCCCTCTCATGGGAGATTATAATGCAGCTTGTGGTGGATCTCTTTAAAATGGGCCTCAGTCTAGGGTTGCATTTGTATTCCTATTGCAGGGGCTTTTGATGTGAGGTTAATGGATACAACCAATGGGGTGTTGATGATGAACTTGCTTGTAGAGTTTCAGCATTTCAGCCCCAACTGTCTGGTTGTTATTGTAGTAATATTCTTGAAGGAAGCAATGCCCATTAGTTATTACAGCACAAAACAAGTCCCAGAAAATGTCTATCTTATTTCAAGGATATGTTTTAAACTTTAAAGTGTGTTCTATGAGTTGTTGAGTCTGAAGATAGTGAAAGAGCAGTGTGGTGAACAGCCACTAAGACTACATCCCATTACTCTCCCTTTTAGTGTACATACCCTTATGTATCCCTGGTCCCTTGAGTGTAGGGAGGACTTGTAGTTGTCTTCTAAACTGAAACAATAGAGTATGACAAAAATGATGAGTATCGCTCCCTTGATTGGTTTATATTACATAGCAAAGATGATGAGCTGTTACTCCCATTTACCTCATGTTGCATAAGAGTCCATCTAAGCAGACTGAAACTCACTGTGGGCTTCGCCAAGTCAGAAGCCACGTTGGAAAAGCTCATGTGTCCAGGAACTAGAGGGGGCCTCTAGAAACTATATGCGGCCTCTAGGAGTTGAGAGTAGTCTCCAGCTAAACAGCCAACAAAAAGCTTAGCCCGTCAGTCATACAACCACAATTAATTGCCAACAACCTGAAAAAACTTAGCTGTATTTCCCCAGTCAAGACCTCAGATGAGAATACAGCTCACCTGACTTATTGATTTTAGCATTTTGAGATCAAAAGCAGAAGCCTGAGTTAAGTCACACTTCTGACTTCCACAAAGTTTGAGAAAATAAATGTGTTTTGTTTAAAGCCACTGATTTTGTGGTATTTTATTATACAGCCATGGAAGACTAATATAAGCAGAGACCTCCTGCAGGCTTTTAAAAGAACAAACTTGCCTAGTTGGCATTTGCTTATCTGAACCAGGTAATTAAGAAAAATGGCAATTTAAATCTGCAACAATATACCATCCTCTGACTTGACAGTGGAGTCTAAAAAAAGGGAGAATATTCACTCATTGCTACCAGAAACCAAAGGTTGGGGGTGGGAGGGTGTGGTGTGGAAATAAACTTTTCTGTTATATTCTTACCTGCTCCCACTATAACCCTTTGACATTATGCTATCTTTTTTGCTATTTGTTCTCATAAATTTTCATCAGAGAGAAGGGAGAGTAATCTTCATTTCCTGTCAATGAAAGTATTGTTTCCCATCCTGTATTTCTCAAGGATCGCTTCAGAAAGTTAACAAAGGGTTTTATTACAGAAGCTGGGCTTCTGAGGCTTGATAATTTATTCACCTTGTTATATACCATTCAGTTGTTAGAGCTCAAGGAAGATGCCTTGATCTTTAAAGTAGGACAATGATATAACATAATCCAAATCAGTGGATAGATAAAAGGATGCATCTCATATGATGTGGAATTCAATTAAGCATTAAGCACACTGGTTGGTAAAGAAGAAGCTCTGCATTATTTCATACATATTGTCCAGCTGCTAGAAAGACATTATTCATTGCTTTCTCTGACCAAAATGTAATTGTTTTGTTTATATACTTATAAGGATACTACTGATTTTATTTTCTATTATTATCTTAGAAGTAACTATATAAAAGTTACCAAAAATACTTAAAAGTATCCATTGATATCAAGATAGGAAAAAATGTAATTTCATCAAGAATTCTATTTGGATCAGGATCTTGGTTGATTTTTTGCCAATTGCATAGAAGCACTTACAGTCTGTCACAGGGCTGCTTTCCTTTTATACAAAATGAGTAATCTTGAAATTTAAATATAATTCTAGCAGGTGGCCATGTTCTTCAGTCATAGCCTAAATCTTGTTTCAAAAATAATAACATTTTTAAAATTGACAGTGATACACATTACCAGCACATACATGTAAGTGGTATGTGAGATAATGAGAAAGTGAAGATTTATCTATCTACACCACATACATACACACACACACCCCTTTGGGAACTCAATTTTATTCCATTGATCTATATATCTCTCTTTATCCCAGTACTGCTGCTCTATTGAGTACTGTAGCTTTGTAGTAAGTTTTGAAATTGGAAAGAGTGACTCTTGTTCTTTTCTTTTTCAAGACTGTTTTGGCTATTTTGGGTCCATTGCATTTCCAAATGAATTTTGGGATCAGCTAGTGAGTTTCATCCAAAAATGAAGTTGAAATTTTATTAGAGATTACATTAAATTTGTAGATCATTGTTGAGCATATTGCCATTTTAATACTATTAAGTCTCCTAATTCATGAAAACACTTATTTACATATTCATTTACTTCCTTTTGGCAATACTTGCAGTTTTCTTGATAAGTATATTTCTACTTTGTTCTAATTCTATTGTACATGAAATTATCTTAAAGATTATTAATTGCTAATGTTTACAAATACAATTGAATTTTTTGTTTCTATTTTGTAAAAACATTGTTTTTGACAATTGAATTTTGAATATGCATCTTGTATTTTTAACTTTTACATCTTTTTCTTGCCAAATTTCCTGACTAGATCCTCCAGTGATGATGTTAACAGAAGTGTTGAGGAAGGACATTTATGCCTTGTTCCTAGAGAGATCAGGAACAAAGTTTTTGGTATTTCACCATTTAGTATGAAGTTAGTTGTGTGTTTTCTTTCCATTGTTGTTGTTTGTTTGAGACAGAGTCTCGCTCTATTGCCCAGGCTGGAGTGCAGTGGTGTGAACTGGGCTCACTGCAACATCAGTCTCCCAGATTCAAGCAATTCTCCTGCCTCAACCTCCTAATTGGGACTACAGACATACACCACCATCCCCAGCTAATAGTAATTTATAAAAGTTATGACCCAACTCTATTTGCATATAATGGGGACATAGATGTAAAGATCAAGTTTTAAGAGAAATATTACATATGACGATAAGGCAAAGTTACTTAATCTGTTTCTATCTTTGACCATGAAAATGTCAAAACAGCATAGTTTCTCAAAAGCAGATCAGACCCGAGCCTGAGAAATGTAGACTGGAAGGCTCAGCATGAATTTTTTTTTATTTTTGTCTAGCTTGAGCTAGAAAGCATGTGTGTTAGGATGGAAAGAGTCCTGGTCTAAGAATAAGAGAACCATAGGTTCCATCCAATTAGATCACTAACTATGACTTCAAATGCCCGTGGGTTTCAGTTTCTTCATAAGCAAAACAGTGGGGTTGCACAAGTGACATTGAGGGCGGATTTCTGACTCCAGCTTATCATAAGGCTGACAAAATTACCAAAAATCTAACTTCTGATGAAATTTCAAAAATAATTTCAATGTTTGGATATGCTAATTTTAACTGGGAGAAGCCTAAGAAGAAACTGAACCCATCTGAGATTACTATCTGACTCATAGTAATAGGGAGATAATTTAGCAATTTGACAAGTGAACATAATGAACATTTTAGAAAACTCCTTCTGGTCCAACCATATATGAACTCCAAAACCCACATTAAATTCTTTCCTTTGTGAGAAACTTTTCCAGATTACAAATGTAAGAATTCCTCATGACTTCAAAGCTTCAACTGACTGGATCCAAGCTTTCCAAATATGCTCTCCAAATTAAAAAAAACTCTAAAATGATGCATTAAAATACTTTGCCAATATTTTTTTTTTCTGCTGAAATAGTAAACATCTGAACAAAGAGACTATTTCTCATTTTTTCTTTTACATTTCATCAAGTGACTAGTTTTAAGCTCACGTTCATGATTTGAGTTTTGAATGTTTTATTAATTTATTACAATGAATAATGTATCTCGTAATATCAGGTTCTTTCTGCTTTTATTCTTATAACAGCAGATTCCTGCTGTTCAATGAATTAATATTAACTGTGTTTCTGGGAATATGATGATAAAATGAAAGAATAATGATCACTGACTGATGAATTTACTGGA
This sequence comes from Plecturocebus donacophilus, assembly GCA_004027715.1. Classification (NCBI taxonomy): domain Eukaryota; kingdom Metazoa; phylum Chordata; class Mammalia; order Primates; family Pitheciidae; genus Plecturocebus; species Plecturocebus donacophilus. Next base: position 88,553 of record PVKP010002078.1, on the reverse strand, counting down.
GGTGGTTTCACTTAGTTTTAGATTGTCAGCATCTATTCTGTTAACAGTATTGGATTTCTATTTGTAATACATTTATCTTTAAAATGAACACTGAAGTCTACCAATGTCATAGATGGACTCCTGCATACGAACCTTTACACCACATTTTGCCTACAATTTATTTCTTCTCTGACATGTTTAAACAACTTTCTGAAGTCCAGATGATTTGGTTCATGACTTTCTTGAGACATAAAAGTGTTGGCCCTAGCATATTATGTATCCCTGCAACCAAAGACAGCCAGAAATGTTCTGTAATGTTCCATATCTAATTCCAGGAAAAAGCCTTTTCGGTTGTCTAGAATGTTATATAGTCTAATAGAATTCAGTGAAGATTATTTTATGCTTATACAATATTGCTTCAGAACAAGAACAAATGGTACATCTGTATATAAAAGTTAATTTTTCAAAGGTATGCTTCATTCTAACATTAAATTTAAAATGCCCTTTGAAGACCCTTTCAAATCTGAGAAAACAACAAATCAGAAACCCTTGAGTGCATAAGGTTTATCTAGGTGCTGTGCAGAAATTTTGCCAAATTAAAGTCACGGTCCTCTAGAACTAGTGTTTCAGAAGGCAGCTCTGTAAATCTAGAGAGGATATAAGTTAGGAGATGGCAAATATGCGAAAGGAACCAACTGGTTATGCATTTTCCTCTTCACATAGATTGTTTTAGAGGAGGTATTGCCTGAGGAAACGAGTCACATATCCTGGCAATTTATAATAGTAATGGCAGAAAACATTTAGAGAGTAGGGAGATTAGAGCACTGGTAAGAAGGATTTTTCTGTTTCTACAAAGCCATCCTTAAGTAGGTCCGTCATGTCATCACATTAAATGTGAAAAACATTTAGTCAGACTTGGAATTTTTCTATGGCAAGTGCTGGAAAGAATATCATTTTAAAGCTGAAAAATAGAGTAAAATTTTAATGGATTATGAGAAAAAGGTAAATACTGTGCTCATCACAAGCAGAAAGTAGTGATGAAAACTAAAAGTAACTTCAACATTCTGTTTATGCACACATAGTAAAAAAATGCTAATTTGTTATGAAACTCAAAAAGGGGGGACTGGTTTATTTTGTGATTCAGTTAAACATGCTGGACAAAGAGCTACTGAATTTTTCATAGTGCGTCAAATAGATCGCTTACATCGGGAAAACTCTAGGATGTCCATACGGTTTGGCTCTGTGTCCCCACCCAAATCTCATGTTGAATTGTAATTCCCAGTGTTGGAGGAGGGACTTGGTGAGAGGTGATTGAATCATGGGGCAGACTTCCCCCTTGCTGCTCTCATGATAGAGTTCTCAGGAGATACGGTCATTTCAAAGTTGTAGCAGTTCCCCTTTGCTCTCTCTCTCTCCCCCTCACTCTGCCATGGTAAGACATGCTTGCTTCCCTTTCACCTTCCGCCACGATTGTAAGTTTCCTGAGGCCCCCCCAACCATGCTTCCTGTACAGCATGTGGAACTGAGTCAATTAAATCTCTTTTCTTTATAAATTACTTAGTCTCAGGTAGTTATTTTTCATTTATTTTTTATTTTTTTGAGACTGAGTTTCACTCTTGTTGCCCAGGCTGAAGTACAATGGTGCAATCTCAGCTCACCACAACCTCCACCTCCCAGTTTAAGCAATTCTCCTGCCTCAGTCCCCCAAGTAGCTGGGATTACAGACATGTGCCACCATGCCCAGCTAATTTTGTATTTTTAGGAAAAACAAGGTTTCTCCGTGTTAGTCAGGCTGATCGCAAACTCTCGACCTCAGGTGATCCACCCACCTCAGCCTCCCAAAGTGCTGGGATATCAGGTGTGAGCCACCATGCCCAGCCTCAGGTAGTTCTTTATAGCAATGTTAGAAAAGACTAATATAGCTGTTGATCTGGACTGGACACTGACTCTGTTTAGATTGTGGCATTACAAAAATTGTGATCATTGAACAGTTGCCATGATCTGGGATAATTTAATTTCTACAGCCAATTAGAATTGTTTCACTTGCCAGACTCCTGGAGGACAGTGAACTCCATATCTTCTAGTCTCCTAATTTATTTCATACACAGTCCCATATTTCTGTCCTTGAAAAGCTTAAATATTAGCAGGAGAAGATGAGGATGCTTCTTCCTTCTCCAGTTGTAGCCATTCATATAGTCTCATTTGTTCTTCCTAACGTACATAATTGTCAATTTAATTTTGCAAAGTTTTTGTTCAATGTCTGCCTTTTCTTCTGTATATGAGAATCTTGTTGATAGCTAGCACAACATTTGTCATATAATAGATGCTCAAGGATTATATCCTGAATAAGAAATCAGTTTGTATTCCTCAGTTTGTATTCATATCAGTCTCTTGTTATAAACTCAGCATTGTGACTCTTAGATGAGCAATATGCTACATGGTTCTGACCTCAAAGAACAGAAAACTTGATTGAAATGTACAAAATAAATGAAATAAAATTTAGTGTTTGAATGTATGGCACTGAATGAGATCATCATCAGGAACAAATGTAAAATAAGTTTCTGGAAGCAGGCAGTGCATGAACTGAGTTTAGAAGGTCAAGATGTCTTAAATTTGTTATTTTCATCCCCTATTCCTTCCTGTCTCCATTGTTAAGCACAATTATTGGCACAAAAGAGGTTTTTAATACCCATTTTTAGACTGCATTCTAGCCTGGGCAATAAAACAAGAATCCCATTCTCTCTCCCTCTTTCTCTTCCTCTTTCTTTCTCTCTTTCATTCTTTTTTTTCTTTTGCTGTTTCTTTCTTTCTTTCTCCTTTTCTCTCTTTTTCTAAAAAGAGAGGGAATGGAGTAGAATTAAAGCATAAATAAATGCAGAGTCAAGACAATCTTTGGGGCTTAGCAACACAACCGTTTTTTCTAGTTTATAAAATTAAGCCTTCTCTTTATTTGTGAAATTAAGGGCCTTCAAAAATGTGGTGTATTTTGCTACTTCACCAACATGATCATTACTAAGAAAACAGTCACTGATTTTGACTAAATGAATAGCTACCAGGGGCATATGCACAGATGACTTTCTAGGAGAGGGACTGAAGGAAAATAACCTCAATCCTTGGTGCTGATGCTCAGTGAATTGCTGGATTAAGGAGCACCAAATGGAGAAAACTTCTAAAAGTCTTTCAAAATTAATCACTTGGCAAAGTTTCACCAAATTATTTCAGTTATAGCTTTTCTAATTTGCCTGTGGAAATCAATAAATACATTTCAAAAACACCCTAAAACCAGTGACAATTAGAACATGAACAAGCTTTAGAGGAAAAGCTGAAAGTAACTCCTAAGAGGCACTTGTAACAATTCCAGTGACTGTCCACACCTCTACTCGTTTGACCAGAACAGAGTGTGTCTGCACTACAGCAAATGGCACCACAAGAAGCAAGCAGGGATCCCCAAGGAGGAGGAGTATAAGGTGATGTACTGTATGCTCTTCTCTGTCCACTCATTTGTCAGCAAGATGTCTTAGCTAGGCATGAAGAACAGCTTCCTGGCTTTCCATATTAGCCATTAAAAACTTCATTACTGGCTGGCGCAGCAGCTCAAGCCTGTAATCTCAGCACTTTGAGAGGCCGAGGCAGGTGGATTACCTGAGGTTAGGAGTTCAAGACCAGCCTGACCAACATGGTGAAAACCCATCTCTACTAAAAATACAAAGTTTAGCTGAGCATGGTGGCAGGTGCCTGTAATCCAAGCTACTCAGGAGGCTGAGGCAGCAGAAGCGCTTGAACCTGGGAGGCAGAGGTTGCGGTTAGCCAAGATCACGCCACTGCACTCCAGCCTGGGCAAGATGAGCAAGACTTTGGTCTCAAAAAAAAAAAACAAAGAAAAACCCAGCACTTTGGGAGGTCAAGGCAAATGGATCACCTGAGGTCAGGTGTTCGAGACCAGCCTGACCAAGATGGTGAAACCCTGTCTCTACTAGAAATACAAAAATTAGCTAGGCATGGTGGTTAGCACCTGTAATCCCAGCTACTCAGGAGGCTGAGGCAGGAGAATCACTTGAATTCAGGAGGTGGAGGTTGCAGTATGCTGAGATCATTCCACTGCACTCCAGCCTGGGCAACAAGAATGAAACACCATCTTGAAAACAACCAAAAAAAAAAAAAAAACCCAAAACAAAATTTCATTATTATGAGATGGCCACTGGGATCAAAGTTGTCATGAATACTGACTTGGGCATGGGACCTATCGGAGATGTTCTGTACCACATCTACAGTGCACTATATGCAGAGCTAGTGGTGAAGAACCCTCTGTACCCACTGGGCCGAGCTGTGCAAAGTGAGCTCTTTCACTCCCGACTGGACTCCTATGTTCACTCTCTGGCTTTCTCTGCCTGTGCTGGCTGAAGCAATCTACCTCATGTCTCAGGAGAATTCATGTCTGCCTGGGGCTCCTCCGAACCTGTGCCACCTAAGGTCCCTCACTGCAATTATGCCCCTTAACTCCCCTACACAAAGCAACAGCCAAAAGGCCTGCCCTGATGCTCTCCTCCTACCAGAATGAAGCCCAGAGCCCACAGCCCACAGGAATACCTCCACCTCCAAACCAGGCCCTCTCTCCAGTTTTTTCCCCTACTTGAAGCTGCAAGAAGCACGGAATAAACTTTTGTCACTCTTAAAAAAAAAAAAAAAAAAAAGAGCTTAGGGGAGATTTTGCTAAAATAACAACAGGAAAGAGGAGAAAGCAGGTAAGGGTAGCAGTGCCCCTACCAATGTGTTAAGGATAGAGTATACTCTATAAGAGGAAGGGCTGAGTCCATTTAATTCAGCATTATGTCCTATAGCTTAGCAGAATGCTTTACACAGAAATGTTTAATAAATATTTAGTATGTATATGTAAAATGATTTTGTTTTACAATCTAATGTATTTTAAATCTCCATCTATATCATTAAACACTGAAAATTTGTTCCATGCAAGACACAAATGAGACTAGGTCATAAAATACATTATGCCTGCCATTTATTCCCTCTTGGATCACTTACTCTGGAGGAAGCCAGCAATTATATCTTGAGGACTCTCAAGGAGGTATCTGGAGAAGATCATATGGTACAGAACTGAAGGCTTCTGCCAACAGCCAGTGCTCACTTGCCAGGCATGTACATGAGCCCCCTTACTAGTGGATCCTCTGGAACCAGTCAAGCCTTCAGATGCTTGAGTCTGGATGGAAGCTTGACTACAACCTCCTGAGAGACTTTGAACCAGGACCACCAGGCTAACCCCTTTATGGATTCCTGACCCACAGAAACTATCAAGGTAAATGTTTACTATGTTAAGATGATGTTTTGGGGTAATTTGTTAATCCACAGTATATAAATAACATGAAAGGACTCTAAGAACCCAAATCATCTCCTTCGTACTTGGCCTTCAGGTTCATCTTGTATCCCACTTTTCCTGACACACAAAACTTCGATTATGTTGTACTTTATTCAAATCCTGGAACCCTCCACACTCCTTGTTAACTCATACCATTTTCCATAGTGGTTATTCTAGTTTACGTTCCTATGAGCAGTGTAAAAGTGTTCCCTTTTTACCACATCTATACCAACATCTATTATATAAATTTTTTTTATTATGATCGCTCTTGTAGGAGTAAAGTAGCATAAACCAGCTTAAAGAAATTTATAAAAACAACACAGGATATATATGAAAAATACTCCAGAGAAATAAACATCATAAAACAAAAACAATCACAACTTCTGGTAATGAAGGATAGATTTAGAGGAATACAAAATACACTACAAAATTTCAACAATAGACTAGAACGTGTAGAAAAAAAAGAACTTCAGAGTCTGACGACAAGGCTTTCAAATTAATCCAACTGGACAAAAACAAAAGGAAAATAATTTGAAAAAATGAGCAACACCTCCAAATAGAACCTTCTTAAAGCACAAATCTCTCAGGGCCTGTAAAACAGTAACACAATGAAAAACAAACAAGGTATTTAGGCAACAACTAGTATGATGACTAGAACAGTACCTTGTCAATACAAACACTGAATATAAATGGCATAAATGCTCCACTTCAAAGATACAAAATTGACTCACGCCTGTAATCCCAGCACCTTGGGAGGCTAAGGCAGGCAGATTACCTGAGGTCAGGAGTTTGAGACAAGCCTAGCCAACATGGTAAAACCCCATCTCAACTACAAATACAAAAATTAGCCAGGTATGATGGTGGGCACCTGTAATTGCAGCTACTCAGGAGGCTGAGGCAGGAGAATCGCTTAAACCAAGGAGGTGGAGGTTGCAGTGAACTGAGATCACAACACTGCACTCCAGCCTGGGCAACAGAGCAAGACCTCATCTCAAAAAAAAAAAAAAATACAGAGAGGCAGAATGGATAAAAATCTGCCAACCACGTATCTTGAACCAAGTATGTGCTGTCTTCGAGAACTCACCTAACATATGAGGACTCACATAAATTTAAGGCAAAGAAATGGAAAAAGATATTCCACTCAAATGGAAACCAAAAGTATATTAGTCCATAGCAAAATACTAGCTATAAAGAACTACCTGAGATTGAGTAATTTATGAAGAAAAAGGTTTAATTGACTCACAGTTCCAAAGGCTGTACAGGAAGCATAGCTGGGAGGCCTTAGGAAACCAACAATCATGGTAGAAGGCAAAGGGGAAGCAAGGACATCTTACCATGGCAGAGCAGGAGAGAGTGTGTGAAGGAGGAAGTGCTACACATTTTCAAACAACCATGGGCATTTAGGCTGGTTCCATATTTTTGCTGCTATGAACATGAGTTTGCAAGTGCCTTTTTCACATATTGACTTCTTTTTCTCTGGGTAGATACTCAGTAGTAGGATTACTGGATAAAATAGTAGTTTTACTTTTACATCTTTAAGGAATCTTCATGGTGCCATCTCGACTCACTGCAACCTCCAACTCCTGGGTTCAAGCAATTCTCCTGCCTCAGCCTCCCTAGTATCTGGAATTACAGGTGCCTGCCATCATGCCTGGCTAATTTTTGTATTTTCAGTAGAGACAGGGTGCCACTATGTTGGCTAGGCTGGTCTAATGAGAACACTATCTTAAGATAGCACTAGGTGGATGGTACTAAACCATTAGAAACCACCCCCATAATTCAATTACCTCCCATCAGGTCTCTGCCCCAATATTGGAAATTATAATTCAACATGAGGTATGGGTGGGGACATAGAGTCAAACCATACCAAAAAGCAAGCAGGAGTAGTTATTCTTATGTAAGATAAAATATATGTTAAAGCAACCACAGGGGGAAGAAAAGACAAAGAGGGACATTAGGATGACATTACACAATAATAGAAGGATTAATCCATCGAAAAATACTACAAACCTAAATATATATGACCTAATACTAGAGCTCCTACATTTTTAAAATAATTACTACTAGAGCTAAGAAATTAGATAGATGGTAACATAATAATAGTGGGGGATGTCAATACCCGTGGACAGCCATAGATAGATCATCAAGACAGAAAGTCAACACAGAAACAATGGACTTAAACTATACTCTAGAACAAAAGGACTTAACAGATATTTACAGAACATTCTACCCCAGTACACATTCTTTTCATCAGTACATGGAACATTCTCAAAGACAGATCATATGATAGGTCACAAAACACATCTTAGTAAAATTTAAGAAAATTGAAATTATATCGATTGAATATATAATTGTAGAAAACACAATCCTAAAATTCCTGTGAAACTCACACAAAAAAGCCTGCATAGCCAAAGCAGGAAGACTAAGTAAAAAGAACAAATCTGGAGGCATCATAGTTCAAACTATACTACAAGGCTACAGCTACCAAAGCAGTGTGGTACTGGCATAAAAATAGGCACATAGACCAATGGAACAGAATAGACAAGACAGAAATAAAGCCAAATACTCGCAGCCAATTGATCTTTGACAAAGCAAACTAAAACATAAGGTGTGGAAAGGACAACCTATTCAACAAATGATGCTGTGATGATTGGCAGGTCACATGCAGAAGAATAAAGCTGAATCCTCATCTCTCACCTTATAGAAAAAAAAAAAAAAACTCAAGATCGATCAAAGACATAATCTAAGACCTGAAATCTAGAATTTTAGAAGATAGCATTAGAAAAACTCTTTCAGACATTGGCTTAGGCAAAGAGTTAATGTCTAAAAACCCCAAAGCAAATGAAACAAAAACAAAAATAGATAGGACATAATTAAACCAAAACCTTCTACACAGCAAAAGAACTAATCAGAAGAGACAGACAACCCACAGATTGGGAGAAAATATTCAAAAACTATGTATCCAAAAAAGGACTAATATCCAGAATCTACAAGGAACTCAAACAAATCAGCAAGAAAAAATCAAATACGCCCAACAAAAGTGGGCAACAGATATGAATAGACAATTCTCAAGATATACATATGGCACATGAAAAAATGCTCAACATCCCTAATTAGCAGGGAAATACAAATTGAAACCACAATGAGATATGCTTTTCTGATATCTTCTTGAGTAACTTAGTAATAAATATTCTGAATTCTTTATTTGGCAATTCGGAAATTTTTTCTTGGTTTGACTCCATTGCTGGGAGCTAGTGTGATCTTTTGGAGATGTTATAGAACACTATTTCATCTTTATTTCCAGAATTACTTTTCTGGTTCCTTCTCATTTGGGTAGACCATTTCAGTGGAACTCTGGAACTCAAGACCTGCTGTTCAGATTCTTTTGTAACACAGGGTGATACTTTGATGTGCTATTCTATCTCTTCCTTTAGGGATGGGGCCTTCCTGAGAGTCAGACTGAAGTGATTGTTATTGCTTTTCTGGGTCTAGCCTCCAAGCAGGGCTACCAGGCTCTGGGCTGCAAAGAGTCCTGTGATGTGATCCATCTTCATGACTCCCAGAAGCAGATACCAGTACCTGTTCTGGTGGAGGTGGTAGGGGAGTGAAGGAAACTCTGAGAGAGTCCTTGGTTGTGGATATGTTTAGTGTGCTGGCTTTCTCAATGCTGGTTATGCTAGCAGCAATATTGTTATGAGGTCCATGGACTCAGGACCACTGGTTAACCAGGATGTTGAAGGCAGTGGAATTAGCTATTGTGTTCTCTTTCCTGGGAACGAGGTTATTCTGTCATTAGTTGCTGTAATGGCCTGAGTTCGTTGGCCTCCAGCTAGAAGATGGTGCTTTCAAGAGAGCACCAGATGTGTTAGCAGTAGGGGAATCTAAGCTTGCCCTAAGTTGGCCAGGGTAGGTATTCTGGTTTCTCAGGTGATGGGGAGGGTCATAAAGTTCCCAAGAGTTTATGTCTTTTGTTTTCAGTTACCAGGACAGGGAGAGAAATACTGTCAGGTGGGGGCAGAGTTAGGTGGGTCTGGGCTCAGACTCTCCTTGGACAAGGCTTGCCATGGCTACCGTGGGGGATGGGGGGATGGTTCTCAGGCCAATGGGATTATGCTCCAGAAGGGATTATGGCTGCCTCTGCTTTGTCATATAGTTCACCAGGGAAGTGGGGAATAGTTGGCAGTGAAAGACCTCACTCAGCTCCCACACGGTTGGTGAGGCCAGTCTCACTCCTGTAGTGCTCCCTTCAGACCTTGCTCTAGGCTACAAACTTCCCTCCCCCTTATCCCTCCTGCTGTTACTTTGTGAAATTTTTAGCATCGTGCTGCTTCTTTCAAATTATCTGTGAATTCTTTTGGTTTTCCTGGTATGTTCCTGTCATAGTTCTTGGAGCAAAAGTTCACGGTGTGAGTCTCCAGACACTGTTCTGTCCAGCCAACTGGGAGCTGCATATTAACCCTGTCTCCTATCTGGTGACATCATATGAACAAGAAGGTAAGACTGGACCAAAAACCAAGGCAAAACAAATAGTAAAGGTAGGTAGATAGGAGTTCCAAATATTGAAATGATCAAATACTGCTTTCAAAATATATATTACTAATATTTTTATGGTATCTATTACTAATATTTTTATGGTATTAAATGACAAGCTAGGGAATTTAGGCATGGGTCTGGAAACTATTAAAAAATGTGCAATGAGGGTTTATAAAAGTAATGATTCAAATAGTCAGTAAACACATGCAAAGTTACTTATTTTTGTTAGTAGAAGTTAAAATATGATCTTAAGTAACCATTTACTCACCCACCCAGTTGGCAAAGCAAAGGATGAAAACTTATTTTTCTAGTAGGAGTGTAGCCAAAAAAAGTTTTAAATATTCTTGGCAGAATAGAAATGTTACAGCATTTTAGAGAAATAATATGGTCATACTTTTGTTGTTTTCAAAACTACAAGTCTTGTAACCTAACATTTTCACTCCTACAAATATATCTCATGTAAACAAATAAAAGCATTAGTATTTAAAGATATATATCAATAATCTGAAAAATGGAAATGAGTATTTTGAAATGGGCATAATGTTCAAATGCACAAAGTAGCTAACATTGCATATTTGTATAACTAAATACTGTGAGACTTAATTGAAGTCTGGTATATATTTTTAATTGAAAAATATATAGGGACTAGAATATCGTACAATTCAATTTTGGAAAATGATCAATTGCTAATATAGCAGACACTCTTAGTGCTCTAACCCAGCAGTCCCCAACTTTTTGGCACCATGAACGGGTTTTATGGAAGGCAATCTTTCCATGAATGGGGGTAGGGGGATGGTTTCAGGATGAAACTGTTCCACTTTGAATCTTTCGCATGTGCAGTCCACAATAGGGTTTGTGCTCCTATGAGAATCTAATGCTGCTGCTGATCTGGGGAAGAGCTCGGGTGGTAATGTTCACTCACCCACCACTCATCTCCTGCCATGCAGTTTGTTTCCTAATAGGCCACAGACCAGTACTGGGGGCTTGGGGAATGCCTGCTCTAACCAACATCCATTCACAAACACCCTGTCCATCCTCAGGCCCCAAACCCCACACATTCTAATGTAACCATAATTTTGTTGCAATATCCACTCACTTCTGCATGATCATAGAATTAGAGAAAATAATTCCATTCTGAACTCAGAGAATAAATAGTGATTGGTTTAGGCTAAGCACGATGGTTCCATCTTATCTCTTCAGCAAGTCATTGGCTAAGGGGAAATAAAGCAAGTCTCCTGGAGATTCTTGGAAAGAGTTTTCTCACTGAATTAAGAAAGTGAGAGAGAATGTTTCTTCTGTTGATTGCTGTCATACATGTGTGTGTCATTTGGAGCCATGGCAACATTGTGTGACCATGAGTAGGGTGAATTTTACACATTGAGGAGATCGATGAGAGTATGGATTCTGAATTAGCCAATTCTGAAACCACTGTACCTCTTAACTTCCTTCTATTTGAAAGAATTTACTATATTGTTTCATCTAGCTCACTCAGAATCTTCTGTTTTACAGCAGAATATATCTTAAATAATAAACTCACACACACACACACACACACACACACACACACACACACACACACACACACACATTGTGTGACCATGTATCCAGCCGGAAGACAAGACCAGATCAACCCGAAGACAAAATTCTTGTCATATTTTTATGTTGTTGTTTGAGCCAAAGCCTTATTTGGAAGTTATTTATTCAGGAAGATAACTGGGGGTAAAATACGTATTCACAAAAACACCTTTCTCTGAAGATCTCTATTTTGAATATATGTATTATCTGTCCAAAGAGCCATCTCAGTGTTAAGTATAAGACACTTTTACTATTTTTCTTCCTCAGAGCAATAAAACTGTTAGCAGCCACCACAAAGACTACGCATACTATTTGGTAAAATGGTGAGTTTTGAGTTAAAGAAGAAACAATCATAATTTGTTAATTTTCCTAAAATGCATTTAAAAATTCTTTCACATTAATCTCAGTGATTCATAAAGAAGGAAGGCAGGCTGGCAAAGTTTAAATGATTGAAAATGATGCTGGTGGCCTTCTGCAAAATCTGATTACAGCTTTGATGATTGATAGCTTGCCATTAGCACAGAAGGGGAAAAAGCCTAGAAATTGAACCAAGTAAATCAAGCAAAATCTTTCTAGTTTATAGGGAACTCTTAGACATGATTCAAAAATGTTTTAACCAAGATTTCATTTTCTGTAAATATATGTTGCCTTCAAATATGAAACATTCATTTCAGTGACTTTTCCCTGAACTACCCTTTAATCTTGTCTTCAAGAAAGTTCAGCTTGCCCTTCCACCTTCCCTGGGATTCAAGCCTGGTGTGATTTACTTAAGTGACAGTGTGCCACTGTATTTGTATTCCTGTATTCATTTGGTAGCTTCTAAAGGATGCATGTTGCTGTTGCTACATAGACACGGACATTGGAAAAATCAAAAGTGAGAAAATCAAGGAATCAGCTCTTTGCTTGGAAACTTTCCATTTGCTAAATTTCCCATGTCAATCTGACATATAGGACTAGCTGCCACAGATCATTAGCTTTAGTCTTAGTGCAATATTTATATATTCAGGCCTCTCCCTAACATCAGATACCGGAAAAGACAATTCATAGTACATCACAACTACATAGGAGTTTTTCCAAGATGATTTAAGCAGATAATTACAACCTATCAATTAATTTACTATCAACTAATTGTAATTTACTATCAACCTATCAATTAATTTACTATCAACTGACATATTACACAGGCCATATTGTTGCAAATTTCCAATAATTGATCAAGTAAGTTACATATAGTTATGGAGAAAATGTATACACATTTGTGTATCACTACATGCATATAACATACTTAATACAGCTTAAAAGTATTGAGTAGCTCACCATGTCTTTATTAGCTAAACATATCTTTACCAGCAATGTTGGTAAATATTTACTGACATTTACTGTATGTGAACACTGTAAGAACTTACTAAAAGTCATTATTACTGAGAGTTTACTATGTGCCAATGTTGTAGAGCCAATATGCACTGAACACCAAGTGTGTAAGACTGTAAACTCTTTGAAGGTAGAGGCCATGTCGTTTTCTCTTTGAGATGGAGTCTTGCTCTGTCACCAGGCTAGAATGCAGTGGCAAGACCTCGGCTCACTGCAACCTCTGCCTCCTGGGTTCAAATGATTTTCCTGCCTCAGTCTCCCAAGTAGCTGGGATTATAGGCACGTGCCACCATGCCTAGCTAATTTCTGTATTTTTAATAGAGATAGGGTTTCACTATGTTGCCCTGGATGGTCTCAATCTGTTGATTTCATCATCTGCCCACCTCAGCCTCCCGAAGTGCTGGGATTACAGGCATGAGCCATCACACCCAGCAGAGTCCGTGTCTTTACCTTGAGAGTTTAACAAAATACATAGTACAGAGTAGTTATACTTCTTGCAAACACATTTTTTGATAAGTACACATATTAAATTATACAATTTTTGTTTGAATCTAACTCCAACTTCCTTCTACAAAAAAGCAAACCATAAAATAGGTGCTTCTATTGATCTTGTTTTATGGAAATTTAAACTGAGACCTAGGGATGATTTTTAACCTTCCATGAATACACAACTGATTCTTATCTTAAAGTAGTATTTTCAAGATGACTTGAGAATATGAGGGCGGCATAGACAGTTATTGAGAAATTTTAGAGGAGTGAGGTGGCCAATAGAAAGAATTTTCTAAGAAGTTGCTTTGTGAATGAGTTGATGAGCTTCTTCGACCTCCAAGATGCTCTCCTAGTTAACCATTGTTCAAGTCATTGGAATGGTTCTGTATTAGTTTTCTATTGCTGCAAAACAAATTATCAAAAACTTGGTTGCTTAGAACAATACAAACTTACTATCCTGCAGTTCTAAAGGTCAAAAGAACAAAATAGGTTTCACTAAGGTGACACTAAAGTGTTGACAGAGCTGTATTCTTTGCAGTGTCTCTAGAAAAGACCTTGCCTTTTCTAGCTTCCAGAGGTTGCCCACACTCTGGCTCATGACCCCGCTTCCATCTTCAAAAACAATGGCTAGTGGAGTGTTTCTCACATAGCAGTGCTCTGACTACACTTCTGTCATCACATCTCTTTCCGCAACACTTCCTATCACTTTCATTTATAAAGACTCTCAGAATTACGTAGCACCAACCAGATAATCCAGGAAACTTTCGAGATCTTTGTCTTGATTACATGTATAAATCTATTTTGCCATGTAAGATCACATGCAGAGGTACCAGGGATTAAGACATGGATATCAACCACAAGTGGTGGCTCACGCCTGTAATTCCAGCACTTTAGGAGGCCAAGGTGGGTGGATCACATGAGGTCAGAGTTTGAAACCAGCCTGGCCAACATGGTGAAACCCCATCTCTACAAAAAAAAAAACAAAAATTAGCCGGCGTGATGGCATGTGCCTGTAATCCCAGCTACCCGGGAGGCTGAGGCAGGAGAATTGCTTGGACCCGGGAGGCAGATATTGCAGTGAGCTGAGATTGCACCACTGCACTACAGCCTGGACGACAGAGCGAGACTCATCTTAAAAAAAAAACCACAAAGACATGGATATTTTGGGGAGTCCATTATTCTACCCACCACATGGTCTGTACAAATAATAGAAAGAAACAATTTGGGAAGGCATTTCAGAATTTTTATTTAGGAGCATTCCCTAAGAGGTAAGTAAATCAGCACCATTCATTTAATGCGACATATTAAAATTGTTTAGTGAGACATCTTTTTAGTCAAATCAAATGCTAATTTACTGGCATAATTTTGCCTTCATTTGGGATTTTGGACTACTGTTAAAAATATAAACAACTGAGGTTGGTTCACTTTGCCATGGATCTGTGAAAATCACTAAAGAAAAATTGTGCTACATATCTGATTTCATATACAAAAGTGTTCAAACCTCTAAAATTGATAAAAGTTTGTAGAGTTCCATTTCCTTCTCTTCAGAGGGGTACACTCAGAGGGACATGCATATTTGTGGTTAGAGCTTTATTGCAGTTCACATAATCTTGGATCTTGGTTTCCCTATAAGAATCTTTGAGAGGCACAACAACTAGACTCTAGTTATATGCATTTAATCACCTTGCAGGCAATATTTTAATCTGACACATCAGATTCCATCTAAGTTAAGATTATTTTTTCTCAACTTTAATTATGGTATTTTTTGGCTATAAGTCCTCATTCAATTTCCACTGTGTACAGATTTACTCAAACTTGTATTCAAAATTCTCTGTAGGCTGCTTCCAGCTAAATTTTTCAACTTTCACTACTCTTTTAAGGGAGCTCTTGTTTTTATGTTTTTCCTTCCAACATTGCTAAGGATTCTCTGCTAAGGATTCTCTACCCTGGGAAAAAAGGCAAGATGGTGGGAAGATCTCTGGATATTCTTCCGCAGCTTCAGAGTACCTCCACTTTATCTGGAGTATGCATTGAATTTTACTGCAAGGTTACTGTTAAAAAAATGTTTCAATAGGCTGCTGTGGTGACTTATGCCTGTATTCCTGGCACTTTGGGAGGCTGAGGCAGGAGAACTGCTTGAGCCCAGGAGTTTGAGACCAGTCTGGAAAACATAGGAAGGTCTCCATCTCTACAAAAAAAAAAAAAAAAAAAAAAAAAATTTAATTTTTACTTAGCCAGGTGTGGTGGCATGTACCTGTGGTCCAGCTACTCTGGAGTTCGAAGTAGAAGGATTGCTTGATTCCTGGGATGTCGAGGGGACAATGAGCTATGGGTGTATCACAGCACTCCAGCCTGGGTGACAGAGCGAGACCTTGCCTTAAAAAAGAAAACAAAACCAACCTTTCTATCAACGTGATGGAATTAAGATGGCTTTCTCCATGAACAGTGTATTTAGCCAAGTGATATCCTTCACTGGAAACCAAACATCTCTCATATTTTAGCTTCTGACCTTTTGCTTTTGCCCCTTCCTAGGTTATTATTTCTTATCCAGATACTCCATCCTCAAGGGCCATCTCAGGTTTTATCTTCTGTGGGAGACTGTTCCTAATCACTTCAGCACAGAGTCATTTCTTTGAAAGGCTAAATATGGCATTTAATCATATCTTTATTGTCTGCTTCATTTCTGTTCAGGAATGGCATGTAGTGGGTTTACAGAAATTTAAACTGAGACCTAGAGATGACTTTTAATCTCTAGTGGGTATATAGTACCTGGTGCATGATGGAAAGAAGGAAGATGGGAAGGAAGAATGGTAGACAGAAAGGAAGGAAAAAGGAAGAAACAAATTTGAGATTGCAACATATTGTATTGTCACTGATCTCTCATTTTTTTGTTTGTTTAACTTTGTAAACGTAAATACAAATCTACCCAATTACTTTGAAGGAAAGAGAAGACTGCAGGTTTAACATTTATCAAATGCTATATGACATTCAAGGTGCATTACATGATTATCCTTTTTAATCTTCATGAGAATCCTATGAAGTTTTGTTAAAGAAGCTGAGAGAATTAGGCAACATTCCCCATGTCACATAACACTAGTGGGGCTGGAATTGACACCTCAGTGTACACTGTACACATTTCCTTGGCCTCTCTAGAAGTTAGTCACTGCTTTTTAAATGTCTCAGACTACCTGGCAAGAAGCAAATACTCATTTCCTACTTTATGAATAAATGAATTGTGGAATTATTTATTGATGAAGGATGACATTAATAGTTTTTATTATACTACTACACTTCTACAGTGTTGCTATTACCACCTCTATTTCTATGCCATCGCTGGTAAGAGCCCCGATTCTGCAGCCATTGCTTGGGTTTCAGTTGTATCACTACCGCATACCAGCTGTATATTCATATTCAAGTTTCTCCATCATTTTCTCTGTCTCTCTCTTTTCATTTGTTGCAGGAGAAAAATAATTTCAGTTATTTCATAGGGTTATTACAAGGATTCAATGCACTTAGCCCAGTTTTTAAACCATAATAAGACTAACTTTTTTGAGAACTGACTACTACCGCAACCTCCATCAATGTTTAGTGGGTGTTTAATACATGTAAAGCATTTGTGTTAGCACTTTCTTTTTAAACCTTTAACAGCCTGTAAAGTAGGTACTGTCACCTCTTGTAGATAAGAAAACTGAAGCTTAGAATAGAAATTACTTGCCTAAGGTCTCTCCACTAGCAAATGTCAGAGCTAAACTCAAATCCAGGTCTGCTTGATTTCCATAGTCTAAATTAGTAAGAACAAACTGAAAATGTCAGTCTTTAAAATAAAATTCGGTAGCTTCAGGGGTACAAGTAGTTTTCGGTTATATGAAAGAATTGTATAGTGGTAAAGTCTGGGCTTTTAGTGTTCCTGTCATCCAATAGCATACATTGTACCCAATACCAATATGTAAGTTTTCATCCCTTACTCTATTCACACCCTCCTCATTTGGAGTCTCCAGTGTTAATTATACCACTCTGTATGCCCTTACATACTCATAGCTTAGCTCTCACTTATACAGTACTCAGAACATATAGCATTTGGTTTTCTGTTCCTGAGTCACTTTACTAAAGATAATGGCTTCAGTTTCATTCAAGTTGATGCAAAAGACATTTTCATTCTTTTTTATGGCCAAGTAGTATTCCATGGTGTATTAGTCCATTTTCATGCTGGTGATAAAGACATACTCAAGACTGGGAAGAAAAAGAGGTTTAATTGGACTTACAGTTCCACATTGGCTGGGGAGGCCTCAGAATCATGGCAGGAGGCAAAAAGTACTTCTTACATGTGGTGGCAAGATAAAATGAGGAAGAAGCAAAAGCAGAAGCCCTTGATAAAACCATCAGATCTTATGAGACTTACACACTGTCACTAGAATAGCACCAGAAAGACCAGTCTCCATGTTTCAATTACCTCCCCAGGTCCTTTCCATAACACATGGGAATTCTGAGAGATGCAATTCAAGTTGAGATTTGGCTGGGGACATAGCCAAACCGTAACACATGATATATGCATACCGTATTTTTAAAAATCCATTTATTGATGGACACTTACATTGGTTCCATATTTTTCTAATTGTGAATTGTGCTACAATAAACATACATGTACTTGTGTCTTTTTCATATAATGACCTATTTCCTTTGGATAGATGCCCAGTAATGGAATTACTGAATTGAATGTTAGATTTACTTAGTTCTTTGAAGAAATCTCCATAATGTTTTCCAACAGAGGCTGTACTAATTTAAATTCCCACCAACAGGAAAATGTTGGCCTTTATCTGGTCTGCTATGGTTTGGCTTTTTTTCTTATTGCCTCTGCATACAGCACTTCTTCCAATATATGTTATGGATGGCAAGTCCCCTGTTATGTTCATAATTGTCCTGATTCATTGCTTATTTATCTGTACACAGTGGATAACCCTATGACTCTTCTACTTTGTTGGAGATTAATGTCAGATATGAAGTTCCATGAATTTGAGAAGGCAGTTGAGTGTTGCAATTGCCATCCTTGATTCTCATTCATTTGGTAGTACCAGCTGTTACACATGTACACATACACACAGAGAAAGGTGGGGGAAAGGGAGGGAGGGAGGGAGGGAGGGAGAGAGAGAGAGAAAGAGAGAAATGAAGGAAGGAGAGATTTTTCTCCTCTGGGTCTCCAGAGAAAATTATCTGTTATGAAAATGGTATGCTATCAGTCAGAGGCAGCACCATGGATTTCTTTAAGTACTCTCACAACTAAGAGAATATCCTTGTCTAAAATAATGTTCCCAGGAGACTCCCATTTAATTTTTCTTCATAAAAGCAACTTACAGTAAACAATGTTCAGTGGGGCTACGTGCCACATGTTAATTTACTACCCAGAAAATGCTCAGACTAAAATAGGCTGATCTCCACTACTCTGGGACACTATGGTCTCCTTAGGACATACCCAGAGAACTAAGCATGAAGTAAAATATCTGATTTAGGAGGCTTGTTCTTTCAGAGCTACAGCAGTAAACTCTGTCACCTTTATTTTTTTTTTTTTTCTACAAGGTAAAGATATAACCCACTGACTTTGTTTTGTGGTATCCCAAGGCAATTAGGCAGTTGTTCTGTAGGATTGCCTACTGTATGCTACTTATTCAATGTAAATGTATTCAGCTTTTCCCATAAATACAATGCTAGGAGTTTGCAATACAAATAAAATACAAAATTTCAAAGGGATTAGAATTTGGTAATACCAGATACAATACTACATGACTTAGCATAAATTTTTTCACTTAATTCTTGTAATAGTCCCAAGAAAAACAAATTATTATTTCAATTTCTATACATGAGCAATGAGAGACTCCAAGAAATTTGCTATCTGATATTTGAAGTGAGAATCATATAATTCTAAATCCCATCCATATTATACTATATTACTTTCTCTGCCAATCATCACTACAGGAAATCTCTGGGACCTTTTTCATAGCATAGTGCTTAAGATTGCAACTTTGACATTGGACAGATCTTAGTTCAGGCACCAGCTCTTTTACTGATAAGTTTTATGACCTTGTGTGTATGCGCATACATGCACATATACATGCACAATAATTTACCTATATTATAAGGGTTGCCACGTGAATCAAATAAGATATTGCATTAAGCCTACTAAAAACCTAGCCTCTTAAAATGGTAGCTGCCATTATATCATTAGCAAAGGAAGTTTCTGTCTGGCTATCTTGGTTAGAGTACCTGGTATTCAGTATAACTTTATTCTTCTACAAAAATAAGAAAAATAAATTGAATCAGCTGTGGATAAAACAGAATTCTGTCAGCTAGGCAACCATCATTAACACTAACAAGTAAGCCCATATTTTCCTCCTAAGACCTTCCAGTTTATTATTTCTGTCACAGAATGATCCGTTTGAAAGCAGCAAGAAGACAAGGAATGTACATTATCATCATTTATGGCTAGTTGATATTTGGACTAATTTTTGAAAATTCAGTGTCAAACAACAAAAGACAAGAGAAGTCTCATTATAATGCTATGCTTTCATTTAAATGAAGTGAGTCATGAGGAACCTGATAGGAAAATGCACAGCCTCCTTTGAATTGATGTGACTTTGTGGCTCATTTGCCCAAGAAAAGAGGAAGTATCACCCCAATAATATTCCTAAGGATATGAAGTGAGCATAGGGCCAATTGTGACATTTTTTTTCCCTAGTGATCCACAAATATCTTTTTCTGACTTGGAGACTAGCTATGGAATACATGTATTCATTTGCTATCTCATTCAGCAAATATTTATTGTGTCCTTCTCTAAGGTACTTTCCATCACATGGAAATTTTGCTGTTCAGTGATCCCTTCTCTCACGTCTGCCACTCACATATGCAGTTACCTATCATATGCTTATGATATATACTTAAGTATAAGGCTAGATAAAGTATTACTAGAGTTCTGAAAAAAAAGGAATCTGAAAAAACACAGCAAAGGACAAGACAAAAAGTAATCACTATTTTGTACTTGTTGGAGGCGGTGTACATGGCAACAAACTCAAGCTTATGTACAAGGCACTTGAGGTTGGGGCATGGAAAAGTACTGAGGCATTGTGTGTGTTATTTGTGCATGGGAATGAAACTCCTTGACCCTGAAAACAAGACAGGGAGTGGAGTGTGTGGAGTGATAAGGAACGCTGAAAACAGCCTCCTGAGAATCTAGTTTGGGTGTGTACAAGGTCACAGGTGCCTCAGCAACCTACCTAAAGGACCATCTAGTGGATATTTGTAGTTAAATACAAGCCCTTTCAGTAAATACTTGGTGGACGGATACTGGGGCAGACTCTCTCAGAAGAGGTACCCTCAGTCCTGCTCAGCTGGAATTGTAGGAGTACTTCATTCTAGGAATTCACTGCAAGCTATAAGCTCTGCAAGTGGTGCCCCTAAGGTGATTACCACAAAGTTATGCGTGAAGGAGGAGAGCTCATTAATTTTCAGGGAATCCCAATAAGAAATAGTCCTGACTCCCATCAGGAGGATGGGATGCACAGGTAAAACATCAGGGGCTAGATTATCATGGGTCAAGAAATGACTAAAGAGCAGAAAGCATTTTTTAAAACTGCACAGCGACTTAAGGCTATCCAGTGCATTGTAGAGCCTGGAGCTCTAGCTTATTCTCTTAATTCAGCAGGAATGCCCCTGGTTTCCTGATCAAGGAACCTTAGATTTGGAGCTATGGGAGCAGGTAAGTCACTGCCTGAAAAGAGGACATGAGCAAGGTCATTTTACTAATGTTATTATTTTGACCACCTGAGCGCTGGTATGCTCTGTGTTTGTTGTATCCTCATCATCTGCTAGATTGGGGTGAGTCAGACCACCCATCTTCTCCACCTGAAGGGAATTCAGGAGATTTAAAGAAGGAAAAACAGAAACCAGAACAACAGGAGAGACCTCTCTTCCACTTCATTCCGTTCTATGGGGCTTAAGGAAGAGATTTTTTTCTACAGAGGATAAGGACGAACTGGAGCCTTTTCCTCTTCCTATAGAGAAGTTATTGCCCTCCTTTCCTCCACCTTTGAAGGGACCTGCATTCATTGGCCCTGTTCAGGCAACAGCACCTCCCATTCCCCTTGAGGAGATTGGAGGCCACCTAAGGGACAGTTCTTAGATAAGACCCCTCGTCAGCAAACATCTATATGACCGGGTGGCCACATCCCCCCGACAAACCTCCCTGCTGGAGGGGTGCCTCCAGGAGGGAAGGAAAGTGGCTGATTCTGATTGTCTTCCTAATATGCCAGTTCTCACTTCCTACTTCCAGCATTGGCCTTCCTGGCCTTGTCTTTTTTGTTTCCCTGGAGTATCAGGGAAAGCTGCATGCTGCCTCCTAAGTTTTATCCCACATAGCTCTGGCTTTCTTGCTGCTCACAGAAGCCTGGGGCAGGAGAGTTGCTAAAATGCCATGGAGTGCCCACTTAATCACTGGCAGTCTAGGCAAGTTGCCCCTTTCTGGGTTTGTGGTGGCCGAGGGGAGGCCAAGAGGCACAGACCCAAGTCCCCAGGTGGCTGCAGGCAGCTCCAGCCCAGTCCCAAGAACCCTCCTCACCACGGTCACCTGCCTTAGTAACTGTGCCCAGAAAGTGGCCTGCTGCTTGCTGTGCTGCAGCTTTTCTTACTTCTGCCCTTACCTGCCACCACTCACGCATCTCAGCGGACAAGTCCTTGTCTTCCCTCGCCCTCTAGGGAAAGGACTGAGAAACAGTCCATGTGTACCCCGACCTTATTAGCCTAAGGTGGACAGAGGAGTGTGGGGCAGCCTGGAGTGCAGAGCTTGGGGTAGGAGCCCGCTAATAAGGGGCACTCTCCCATTGCCATATGTTAAATACTAGGCTGAGGTGGATGGAGCTCTATCAGCTGCTGTCATCTTCAGAAATAGATGTAGCCGTAAGGAATGTTTGTTTCATGTTTTAATAAAATGTTTAAAAGCACTTTGGCTGGGAAACTTCAAAGCAGACCCTATGCTGCATGTCTGCTCCTCTCCTGAGCTGTGCTTGGGGATAGTAAAAACAATAAAAAGCCCAGTATATTTTCAGTACCTTACCTAACAGGGTTGGCTCCAAGCGTACGTGTCCTGGAAGAAGAGGGGAGTGATTTTTCTTCCAGCCTGTTACCCTCTTGCCTCCCGCCTCTGAACTTACACGCACACACTTTACCACCTGGTCATTTTCTGGTCTCTAACTGCCACATGTAGTCTTCCTTCCTTCCTCTCAGGGTAAGGGGAGCAACAGGTGGCAGGCTGTTAGAAGAAAGAGAGGCTGCCTAAGGAGCCCGAAGCAGATGGGAAGAAACCGGCCACAGCCTTACTTTCCCAAGCTCACTTCTAAGACGTTCCAGCTGAAGGCCTATGTAAGAAAATGGCCAGCACCGAAAGACATTTGAAAGAAGTTTTGGGGGCTTTTCCTTAACACACTCAAGCTAACTCAATGCAGATTTATTATCCTGGTGACTTGCAGTCACATTCTAATGACTTTCGAAGGCCAAAATATGGTTAAAGTCACTTAAAATATCCATCCCTCCCATGCCTTCATTTAACAGGTAGGCTCTATCTTTTGTCATTTCTGTATTTCATGTGCTATTTACCTGTATCATAATCCCTCTAAACACAAATAAAAGGCCACAGATTTAATAGCTTCTCTTCTCATAAAGGGACGCCAGCGTTGCATCCAGTTATCGGGGTATAACCCCTGCTACTCTTTTCCTACCTTTAAGCAAGGAACAATTTCAAACTCTCCTAGCTTGTGATCCTGATTGGCAAGTAGCAATGGCTGACTGTATTGGCAATATCAGCTTCCACCAGCCTCTAAGTTCCGGAACTTTTTACAAACTGTGCCTGTTAAATTTGTATCTATTGTTGTCTCTGAGCGCTTGCTTCACGCCACTACTGTCTTTACAGATGGTTCAGAAAAAACTGGAAGAGCAGCTATAGTGTGGCAAGATGCCATGCAAAATTGGCAACACAAGATTCAGGAACATTTTAAAACTACACAACAGGTGGAGTTAGGTGCCCTAATATTGGCCCTACAAACTTTGTCTCGCCAAGACATAAATATAGGTGGTGATTCTGCTTATGTGGTGTATAGTATTGCTCATTTAGATCTTGCACATGTGAAAGGCATTACCAATGAGCCCCTATTAGCATTGTTTTTTGCATCACACATATTTGATCTCATTGTAAGTTACCTGGTCCCTTCTCAGAAGGGAACGCTGGAGCCAATGCTCTAATGCAATACAATGTGGTTTGCAAACTTTCCTGCTTTTTTTGTGAGCTCAAGCTGATCATGACTTTTTTTTCATCAGAATGTCTGCAGTTTTAAACAACAGTTTCATTGGAGAAATACCTAATGTAGGTGGGAGGGGAGGATGATGGATGCAGAAAACCACCATGGCATATGTATACCTATGTAACAATCCTGCACAAGCACTCCAGAACTTAAAGTATAATTTAAAAAACACTTGCTCAAGCTCACATAATTATTAAAACTTGTTCCGATTGCCAACAGCATTCTTTCTCTCTTTTTCCTTAAAGCTTAGTGCCAACCCACAGGTCTAGTGCCTAATGCTATCCAGCAAACTGATGTTATTCAGTTATCCACCTTTTGGGTGTTTTAAATTTCTCCACATTACCGTGGACACTTATACAAGTTTGATACATGCTACCCCTCCCCCTGGACAGGAGAAAAAAACTAAAGGTGGAATTGCTCATTTGTTTGAATCTATTATAACTTTACGCCTTCCACAAACTATAAAAACTGATAATGGACCTTACTACCTTAGTGTTCAATTTGCATATGCATTGCAACTTTGACACACACACACAAACCCCAAACCAGCATCCCCTATAACTCAACCAGTCAGGCCATTGTTAAATGAAATCATTAAACTCTTAAAGTATATCTTAATAAACAAAAAGGGGGACTATGAGGCTCTCTTCTTGAGAACAGGACCTGTCATTAGAGAATCGATCAACAATGACGGTGATGACTCCAAAGGCACCTGACATTACCTGAGGACAGCAAAAGAGATTGGATTCACAAGCAACTCTCCGGCTTGCCACCGTCAAAGCCCCTGCAACTGCAGAGAATTGGTTTCTTATGTATCTGGTGATAATTCTGGAAATGTCTGAGAAAGACAGACATGGATGTTGGGATGGCTAATAATTCTTGTCCTATGCCAAGTGGGATCAGCTCAAGAACATGTTTACTGGAGTCATGTTCTAAATCCCCCTGTTTTTAATGTTATTACATGCTGAGATACTGACCTGCCTTTGTCATCTAATGATATTTCTTGGACAGGAGGTCAAGAGATGCCCCTGTCTTACTCCTTGACTGAAATTTGAGATAGCTTAACCTTAGTGACTCCTTGACTTTATTGTCTAGTAATCCCCCTGTTTCTCCACAATAGCACATAAGGGTGTTACTCTCATTCCTTGGGGGTATTTTTACTATCAGCCCAAAAGGGATGCTAAGCTTGCAAATTTAACCTTTATTTCTGCTGTTACTACTAATCTTACTGAGGTCTCTAATGAAGCTACACAAATACCTGATCTTCCTATAGGCTTTCCGAGTAGGGACTGGCAATCTAAGTTTGAGGCCATCTGTTGCTCTTTGTGCAGACAGCCTATGTTGCACCAAGGGCCTCTGTTTGATGATGGCACCTTCCTTGATTGGGGCCTCCACGGTTATCTTTGGTCTGCAAATCAGACTATTGGATTTGGGAGTCCCTCCAGTAGTTCATCACCTGGTCAGAGTATGGCTTTCAGGATCAATATTACAACTAAAAGGGAAGCAACCGTTAAGCCCTGATCCTACCCAAATTTTGAGACTAGGTGTTCCTTTTTTTGAACAGCTTCTTTCACATGGTTAGTACATTACTAGTGATGGCAACTACACCCACTCTTTGAACAATAATGTTACCGATACAGTCTTGATTTGCACTATGCACCCCTGTATACTTTTGTTTGGGCAAGGTGTTCCTAACATAAAGCAGAATTAATCATTTTATAGTATTAAAAGTCTCTTCCAGTAGCTGGTATGCTACATGTTTGTCCCCTCAAAATGTTAGTTAAATATAATCTATGTCATGATCTTAAAACTGCATACAGAATTGTGGCTGCCTATAAATTTAACCCGGAACTGGGAAGAAGATTCCACCTTGCAGTTACTTAGAAAAGCACAACTGCAAAGGGCTTATCATGAACATTTGTCTTCTCAAATTTCCACTCGTGAGTGTGAACTGAAACAACAGTAAGAATGGTTGCAGCAATTACAAACAAATACCCTTCAGCAATGGTTAAACCCAAATCCTTGGCTTTCTGGGTTAAACATACACATTTGGGTGATGGCCGCTATACTTACTGTTTTCTATATCTGTTTGCTAGGCAACTGCAGACAGCTTTGTGCTGCCACTGCACACATCTACAACCAGGGAAGAATGCTAGAAGCTTACCTTGCTTTGGATGACCAGCATGCTCTAAGAATTAAAGAAGGGGAAGATATGGGGGGTGCATAGCAACATATTCAAGCCTATGTATAAGACATGTGAGGTCAGAGCATGAAAAAATACTGAGGCACTCTGTGTAGGTTATTTGTGCATAGGAATGAAACTCCTTGACCCTGAAAACAGGACAGAGAGTGGAGTGTGTGGTGTAATAAGGAATGCTAAAAACAGCCTCCTGAGAATGCAGTTTGAGTGTGTACAAGGTCACAGGTATCTTAGCAACCCACCTCAAATGACCATCTAGTGGTTGTTCGTAATTAATACAAGCCCTTTCGATAAGTACTGGTGGATGGAATGCTAGGGCAGACTCTCTCAGAAGAGCTACCCCTAGCCCCATTCAGCTGGAATTGTCTGAGTACTTCATTCTTGGTGGTCACTGCAAGCTATAAAAGCTCTGCAGTACTGGTGAGGTTCTGGGGAATTTTGGATGTGTGTATTTGCATGTGTTTATGAATATTCATATGTGTGTATGCCCCATTATCTCTAATATTATCAAACCTCATGAGACATATATTTGTCTCTGGTAAGATTCCTAAAGTCATCTTTGACTGAGCTCCTAAGAACTCTGCTTTAAGTCTGCTATGTCACTTACCCTTCATTACTCGTTATTTTTTATGTTCACTCTTCCCTCACATGCTAGGTGATTTCATTCAGACTCATGGCTTTAAATACCATGTATTGCTGATGAAGCCCCAGTTTTATCTCTAGCCATGGCCTCTCTCTTGAGCTGCACACATGAAAATGCAGGTGTCTTCTTGACATCTATTGAGCATCTAATAGGCTTCCCAAGAGTTACATGCCCCAAGCAGAACTTCTGATACCTCCCCCACAGACAGTCCCTAGTCGTTTTCTTACAGAATTCCTCTTTCTGGGTAATGGCAAGCACCATTTTTAAATGAATTATTGAAATAAAAAAAAACAGTGAGTCTTCCTCCATTCTTCTCTTTCCTTTTTGCCTTATCTGTAATCAGCAAGTTCTCTAAGCTTTATTTTCAAAATACATCCCCAATCTGACCACGTCTACTTTCCATCCTACTCCAAGCTGCTGTCCTTTCTAGGTTGGCCAGTGATGCTGATCTCTGATCTGGTTTCCCTGTTTCCTTCCCAGCCCTCCTCACATCAAAACTCCACACCACAGCCAGGGTGACATTTTAAAAACCCACATAAGAGCATGCCATTGATCTGCTCAGAACCATTCAATGAGCTTCCATCATATTCAGAATGAAATCCTTACAGTGACTGACCAAGGATGTTTCTTATTGATCACAGCCTACCTCTTTGACCTAATCTCCTTCCACCCTTCTTTTCTCTCTCATTGCTTCAGCCATACTGGTTTTCCTGTGGCTTCTTGTGCACATCAAGTTCCCGACCAGCAGCATGCTGACCCTGTGCCGGAAACACTATTCCCATACATCTTCATTTTACTCACCCCTCTTTAATTACCACTTTTTCAAATGTCACCACCTCAGAGAAGCCTCATACGACTAACCTAACTAGAACTTCCACCTCCTTTGCCCATTATCCACCTACCTTTAGCCATTCTTTAACTCCATCCGAAATTATATATGAATACACACAAATGCACATATGCATATCCATATTCATTTACTTGAATGATCCACAGCATTTTCTTAATATGCCCCTCTTATAAAACTCTTTCTGCAAGGTTGTGAACACCTCAAGATCTGGACCATATCACAGTCAGGACCTACTGAAGGAATTGGTACATAATCAATAAATGTTTGTCCAATTGAACTGAATCAATATAGTGCCCTTAATGTTTATTACTGATTTGCTTGTATAGATTTTTTTTAATTGTACTTTAGGTTCTGGGGTACATGTGCAGATCATGCAGGATTGTTGCATAGGTACACACACGGCAATGTGATTTGCTGCCTCCATCCCCCCATCACCTACCTTTGCATTTCTCCCCATGTTATCCCTCCCTGACCTCCCCACACCCCTGCTGTCCCTCCCTTACCCCCTCAACAGACCCCAGTGTGTGATGCTTCCCTCCCTGTATCCATGTGTTCTCATTGTTCAACACCCGCCTATGAGTGAGAACATGCATTGTTTGAGTTTGTTCTTGTGTCAGTTTGCCGAGAATGATGGTTTCCAGATTCATCCACGTCCCTACAAAGGACAAGAATTTACCATTTTTTATGGCTGCATAGTATTCCATGGTGTATATGTGCCACATTTTCCTTGTCCAGTCTATCGTCGATGGGCATTTGGGTTGGTTCCAGGTCTTTTCTATTGTAAACAGTGCCGCTATGAACATTTGTGTGCATGTGTCTTTATAATAGAATGATTTATAATCCTTTGGGTATATACCCAGTAATGGGATTGCTGGGTCAAATGGAATTTCTATTTCTAGGCCCTTGAGGAATCACTACACTGTCTTCCACAATGGTTGAACTACTTTACATTCCCACCAACAGTGTAAAAGTGTTCCTATTTCTCCAAATCCTCTCCAGCACCTGTTTTCTCCGATTTTTTTAATGATTGCCATTCTAACTGGAGTGAGGTGGTATCTCAATGTAGTTTTGATTTGCATTTCTCTAATGACCAGTGATGATGAGCATTTTTTTCATGATTGCTGGCCTCATGTATGTCTTCTTTTGAAAAGTCTGTTCATATCCTTCTCCCACTTTTAGATGGCTTTTTTCTTGTAAATCTGTTTCAGCTCTTTGTAGATTCTGGATATTAGCCCTTTGTCAGATGGGTAGAGCAAAATTTTTTTCCCATTCTGTTGGTTGCGCATTCACTCTAATGATTATTTCTTTTGCTGTGCAGAAGCTCTTGAGTTTAATTAGGTCTCATTTGTCTATTTTGGCTTTTGGTACCAATGCTTTTGGTGTTTTAGTCATGAAGTCCTTGCCTATGCCTATGTCCTGAATGGTTTTGCCTAGGTTTTCATCTAGGGTTTTTATGGTGTTAGGTATTATGTTTAAGTCTTTAATCCATCTGGAGTTAATTTTAGTGTCAGGAAGGGGTCCAGTTTCTGCTTTCTACACACTGCCAGGCAGTTTTCCCAACACCATTTATTAAACAGGGAATCCTTTCCCCATTGCTTGTTTTTGTCAGGTTTGTCAAAGATCAGATGGTTGTAGATGTGTGGTGTCACCTCTAAGTCCTCTGTTCTGTTCCATTGGTCTATTTCTCTGTTTTGGTACCAGTACCATGCTGTTTGTATAGATTTTAAAATTGACTAAATGATTAAACAGGCCATATTTGTAGGCTCAAAGAATTAAAATAAAGTAGAAATACACATTTAGCTCTCTGCTTTCAGTTAAATGCCAATCCTTACATGCCTGTTCCAATCTGATAGCTTTCACATGTAACAACTCTGAGGTAGAGAGTAAATATTTTTATTCCCAACTTTGAGTTAAGAAAACTAAAAGTGTGGGTTTTTAATATCAGAAATTACAAAAGCACAAATGAATATTAGAGATTAACCAGCTAAATCCACATAGACATAAATACACTAAACAGGCTAAGAACAAGTGATGGATTTTTCCAAGTTATTATAGACTCTTAATGTAATACAAGCCAAATGATGAAGTATTGGCAATACTGGAATACAGTATTTTTTTCCTCATACATATTCTGGAGGTTTTCCATGAGTCTATCTTGTCCTTTGTTCTCACCTGGGATGGTGGCATGCTAACTGGCAGGAGATCTAGTGATGAAAATACTCTGAATCTTTACACATTCTTCAACGCATCCGTGCTGACATCAAAGAGCAAATTTCAATTAATAGTAGAACTTGGCAGCAATGACAATAACTTTGGTCCTTTCTTCCCATTGCTCTTCCAGGGTTCCATTGTTTATCGCAATATTTAATTATAACTCAACTTGTAATGCAACTAGATGGATATAAATGTGGTTAAAACAGCATTTTTTTTCAGATGTTTTTAATCCACCCTGAGCACAGGAACTGTGTCTGAAATAGGAAGTCTGTCAGTTCAGTTGTGTCATTTATCTTTAATTTATCCAGAAAGGATCTTAGGTTTAGAAATTTATGAAAATAACAGAAAGATCAATTGAGACTGAATGAAGCCACACTATGGAGTAAATATATATACTTTGCTACATAATCTATATTAGTATGATTTAATATGGCAACTTTCAATGTTACACAGAGGGAAGCCACTATGCATTTTTCTTTCTAGTTAAGAGCTGGTAAAAGTACTTAGCTGAGTACAGCTGAGAAAAGAGTCTGTGGTTTAATAGAACCTCACTTTATACCTACTTTTGTCCTCATATCCTGTGAGTAAGCATGGCAGTCAACATTGAGCTATTCTTTCCTCTTATGATTTTCAGAAGCTTCTTTTTGTTTTGTGTAGTTTTTGAGTTTTTTTTATTTCAATAGGTTTCGGGGGAACAGGAGTTGTTTCTTTACATGAATAAGTTACATAAACTGAAATAAGTGATTTAGATTTTCAGAAGATTCTTGACACTGTTTACATATTTATTCAAAGTTCACTTCAAGACTTGGGAATTTCTTTGTTCCAAAATTACAACAAGCACCCGCAAAGTGCTTAGGCAAGAGCATACCTCAGTACAAGCATATCTCTTGTATCTTAGAACCCTATGTTGGGAAGTAGAGTCAAATCCAAAGGAAGTTTGAAACCTGGTACTGTAAAGCTCTCAAGAATCAGAGCAGGTGCAAAGAAAGGCCTCTCTTTCTAGACCTGTAATTTTGTTCTTTTTTTTTTTTTTGGGAGGGGGATGGCATTTTTCCTTAATTTTTCAGCTCCCAAGTTTACAGGTCTGGATCAAATGCCCAGCAGAGAATGATAACCATCAGTTAATCCTGATTCGAACACCCAAGACAAAGTGGATAGAGCAATGTGGGTGACACATTCATCTCTGCATGAATCAGGTATGCCCATGCAAAGAGGAACAACAGGGCAAACAGGCTATAGAGTCCTGTAACTTAGACTGAGCAGGGAGGAAAGGTGTGAGTGAAGCTGACCCTGCAAAAGTTGTACACTAGCAGTAAACATCACTTACCAGTAGAATTGCATGGCGGGTTTGCTTCCCTGCAATACATTAATATTTGGTCTTGCAGATTGCTAGTTACTCATTGAGGAAGGCTTTGCTGTCTGTATATAATCCCATGTTCTTTGCTCTGAATGTTCAATGTTCTCTTAATCAGTATCTTTGGCATCACAGGGTCAGTGTTTACACATTTTGCATTATTTATTGAACAAATATTTCTTGGTTGTTCATGTCTAATATCTCTATGCTACAGAAAAAGTAAACTTACCTTAAAATATTGTTTTTTCTTTCTCACACCAAAATGCCAAGGATTGGTGAACAATAATCAAACCTAGTGATTATGTTTACTCCTCCTTTCAAATGTAGACACAGTATTCTCCAGCAGTCCTACCCTACGGGCCAATTATGTGTATTTTCCCACTCTCCAAATGACTAATTTTCTCTCCTCAAGCCTCATTCATTTCAACAACCTCGAATTCTCAGTTATCATTTCCCTCATAGTTTATTAAGCTAATAATAAAGGTACTTATTTATCTTATCATATTAAGCCACCCTGCATTTATGTAATATAGTTATTCTGATTGTTATTCTCTTACCATGACTTAATGTGTTCTTGTTCCTAGTTAAGACCAGCCATTCCCTTTTAGAGTCCTGAATCTATCCTTTTCTGTTTAAGGACTTCATGTCTGCTTTATATAGAATTCTTTTTCTAGAATAATCAATTTCTCCTTCTCTGTAGAACAGTTCCACTATCACTATATCCCCTACGGATATCTCAATATTTCCTGTTTTAAAGTACATTCTGTTGACTCTACTGTCAACACTTGTTTTCCCCTATTTTCCTGTAAGATTCTTTAAGTGTGGTCTGTAGTTGCTGTTCCTACTTTATCATCTTGCGTTCTCTTATTAACCCACTATAATTGTACCTGAGTCCCTGCCACTCCACTTTAACTCTTCTCATTTCATATCAATGACATCCACGTTGCCAGCACACTGATCATGTCTCTGTCTTTTCTTAAACTGTCTTCAACTGTTAAACTACCTTCAACTCAATTCAAAAGCACTGACTATGGCTGTTTATTCCATGATTATTCACATTCTGTTTTCTTGGCTTCTGTGAACAGCACACTTTCCTGGCTTTCCTCCTACTTTGAGGCTGCTTGTTCTTGGCCTACTTTGCTAACTGCTTCTCTGTTCAGCTTTTAAATAAGGCATTGATCCATGGCTCAGTCCTAGACCCCCATCTCTTCCCTAAAGACTCACTGTTAGGTGAATTCACTCAGCCTCCTGCTTATAAATACCGTGCATATGCCCTTCACCTTCAAATTTACTGCTCACAACATGACCTCTTCCCACAACTCTGCACCAGTGTATGTAACTACCTACTTACCACACTGTTGAGATTTCTTATAGATTTCATAGACTTAAGAGGTCTGAACTAGAGTTATTTATTTTTTTAATTTTTGTGGGTACATAGTAGGTATATAGATGTATGGGTTACATGAGATGTGGCATGCAATGCATAATCATCACCAGCGTAAATGGGTGATTACCCATCACCTCAAGCATCTATTCTGTGCATCACAAACAATCCAATTATGCTCTTTATTTTTTAATATGTAATTAAATTATTTTGAGTATAGTCACCCAGTTCTGCTAGCAAATACTAGGTCTTATTTTTTCTATTGTTTTATAGCCACTAACCCTACCCACTCCCTGACCCCAACCACCCTTCCCAGCCTGTGGTAACCATTCTTCTACTTTCTATTTCCATGAGTTTAATTTTTAGATCCCACAAATAAGTGAGAACATGCGATGTTTGTCTTTCTGTGCTTGGCTTACTTCATTTAACATAATGCAAATGACAGAATCTCATGCTTTTTTATTGCTGACATGTACTCCATAATAGCCAAACTTAGGAAGCAACCTAAGTGTCCATCAACAGATGAGTAAAGAAAACACAGTACATGAACTAGAATTCTTGACTGCCACTTATTCTCACTCAACTCTTCCTATATTCTTTCTTATTCCAGTGAAGGGTAAAACCACCCACTCAGTTGCATATGTCAGTAATCTAAGAGGACTCCTTAACCTTATTTTCCCCTTCTCTTACCATATAAGATCCACTACCACATTTTTCTTGCCTCTGCTTCCAAAATGCATCAAATATGTACCCACTTCTGTCTCTCCGTTCCTACTGTTCTCATTCAAATCACCATCGTATCTTGCCTGGATGTCTTTAACAAATACTTGGCTTTCAAGTTTTTTCAATACAACCCTTTGTCCATATACATTTTATGTTAAATTTTTAAGAAGTTGAAGCCAGTAACTTGGCTCCCCCTACTGGAAATGAAACCTTCCAGTGGAACTTGGATTTGAATCTAACTCCTTACTCTGATAAAATTTTATATGACCAGGCCTGTGACCAGTTCTCTGACCTCATTTTATACCAGATTTCCTGAGTTTATTGTAATCAAGAAAAACAAAATAAAACAACTATCCCCCTACCTCCCATCCCTAATACACACACAAACATACCACACTCACATATATGTAGTGGTTTCTTTCTGTTATCAACACACCAAGCTTGCTCACACTTTAGGGTCTGTCTCAGTCAGCTTGGGCTGCTATAACAAAATCCTATAGACTGGGTGTTTTAAATATGTTTTTCACAGTTTTACAGTCTGGGAAGT
This sequence comes from Plecturocebus donacophilus, assembly GCA_004027715.1. NCBI lineage: Eukaryota > Metazoa > Chordata > Mammalia > Primates > Pitheciidae > Plecturocebus > Plecturocebus donacophilus. Next base: position 54,986 of record PVKP010002078.1, on the reverse strand, counting down.
CCATCACTGAGGTGCTGATAGATTCTGTGTCTGATGAGAACCCTCTGCTGGTTTTCAGATGGCCACCTTTGTGGATTTTTACATAACGGGATGGGGTTAACTCTCTGGCATCTTCTTATAAAAGCATTAATCTATTATGGGGACCCCACTCTAGAAACTTATCTAAACCTAATTACCTCCCAAAGTTTTCACCACTAAATATATCACACTAGGGAGTAGGGCTTCAACATATGAATTTTGGAGGGTACAGAAACATTCAGTCCCTTTTAGGGTCTTTGCATTAGTGTACTGAAACGTACTTTATTTTTGCTTGGCTACCTTCCTTGTAATTCAAATTTCAACTTTACTACTGTCTTCTGAAACAAGTCTCCTCTGACCATCCGAACCTTTTCTATCATGTTGCCCTGTTTTCATCACCTGCAGAGCATTTATCTCCTGAGACTGAAACGATACCTGTCTTATATCTGCAAGTGCTCAATAAATACTTGTCGCTGTTTTTGCACAAAGCCTTTGACGTTTTTGTAGGGCAGGGATTTACTTATTTTATTTTGTGTTCTAAATAAAAGAACAACATCTAATTTGATTTGAATTATAGTAATTAAAACACAATACAGAAGTGCAATTAAAAATAAAGGAGCAAACTGAACCCTAAATTGCATATTTTTAGAAGCAGCATGCAATTAACTAGAATGGAATAAATCTACTTTTGAGAACATGGGGTGGGAATGAGACTCTATAATGATCGTAATTCTTTGGATCCTGTTTTTACATTTTGTGAAAAAGAAAAAAATATGTATACTGGCTGATTACTTTTTACTGACTGTAAACTTCCAAAGCTCTATGGTAGGATTTTTTTTTTTTTTTTTTTTTGAGACAGACTCTCACTGTGTCACCCAGGCTGGAGTGCAGTGATATAATCTTGGCTCACTGCAACCTCTGCCTCCCAGCTTCAAGTGACTCTCCTGCCTCAGCCTCCTAAGTAGCTGTGATTACAGGCACCTGTCAGCACGCCTGGCTAACTCAAGTGATCTGCCAGCCTCGACCTCCCGCAGTGCTGGGATTACAGGCCTGAGCCACTGCTCCCCACCCGTGGTAGGTTCCTTATGGGAAGATTGAAACTAGACAAGCACTTTGTCCTTTTGTCTCATGCATGGGCTTAATAGCAGCCTAGGCAAAGAGACTTTGAGAATTACCACTGAATCATCTGTGGAAATCAACAGGCTATGTAATGAGGAGATTCAGACAGTGAACTATCGTTCTCCAAAGAATTGCTCTTAGTTTTACACATTGCACTTGTGGATATATTCTTCAGGAATTGAAAAAACATGTGTACGAGGTGGGACGTTAGATGATTTCCACATCTATTGATTTAAATATCAACCAGCTAGTCATATTTACTAGGAACACAAACATTTGTGCTGTTTATATTGTTCAGAAGTTATTCACACTTTTTCTGATAATAGCAGTTCAGCTTTCCCCTGGGGGGACCCTATCTTTCTCGTACTTTCAGCTTACAGGTTTTCTGTGGAGTCAGCTAAGCCATCACTCCAGGAGAAGACATAATTTTTAGCCTGGTCAATCAGAATATCTCACGGCCCGGGCTGCGTGGTAGTTGGTTCACTGACAGGCAGATAATCCAACTCCATACAATGAAATGGGACTGTTGTTGGGATTGCCGAGAGAAAAGCATTCTCTTCTGTTTCTCCTTCCTTTATCATGACAGAACAGGGGCTTAGATCTGCTAAACCAAAGGTCTCCAACCTTCGTGGCACGAGGGACCGGTTTGGTGGAAGACAGATTTTCCACGGACAGAGGGTGGGGATGGTCTCGGGACGATTCAAGAGCATTACATTTATTGTGCACTTTATTTCTACTAGTATTACGTTCGAATATAGAATGAAATAATTATACAACTCACCATAATGTAGAGTCCGTGGGAGCTTTGAGCTTGCTTTGCTGCAACTAGACGGTCCCATTCGCGGGGGATGAGAGACAGGGATAGAGCAGCAGGCGTGAGATTCTCACGAGGGGGGCGCGATCCTGCGCCCAAGGCGTTCACAACAGCGTTTGCGCGTCTATCAGAATATAAAGCCGCAGCTGATCTGGGGGGAGGCGCTCAGCCAGTCACGGGAAGGATGGTGAGGGGCTGCAAATTCAGACGAAGCTTCACTTGCTCGCCCGCTACTCACCTCCTGCTGTGGGGCCTGGCTCTTAACGGGCCACAGCTGGAGACTGGTCCGTGGCCCGGGCACTGGGGACACCTGCGCTAGACCCTATTGCTACCGCAGAGAGAGTGAGAGTACAGCTGAACAGGCTCAGAGAACAGGAGCAATCAGGGAGGAGAGTGTGTGTGTGGGGTGGGGCGAAGGGGTGAGGTCATCCTTTCTGCCTTGCCTTGTAAGTTTGGATCCAGGAAAACAGATTTACTGTACTCCTGATTTTGATGCCACAGGTATGTAGACTTGTATTAATTTCCAATTTTTATTTATGGCTGTCTTATGGTACTATGGCCATTTCATACTATATTTCTGAGAGCACTGAACATCAAAAAATACTTATTAATATGGATATAGTATTGATAATGATCTTTGCATAATACTTTGTAGACGTCATGGCATTGGGCTTACTGTGAATAACAGAAAGTTTTAAAAACCAGGTCTTCTTGTTGCCAACATTCATTTCTGGCTCGAAAGATAGGATTGCTTATATGAAGCAGTTGAATTGGGAAATGGCTTTATATAGTTGTCAAAATGGGAGGTAGCATTGAATTTAATAGTTTAATAAAGGCATAGATGACTCTGGTTTTGGGTATCCATAGGAGAATTCATGGAGTATGGCGAATTGAATTAAACCTTAAGGGATAGGCAGACTTAATGTAATTGGAGAGGATTCAAGAGACTATTTTTAGTGAGAGGCAAATAGCAAACAAATTGTTGCTTTTGGAAAACAAGGTGATTGGAACAGCAGCTATTCCTTAATAATACAAGCTATTCTTATTATAATGTGTCAGGTAGGTTATTTTCAGAATATGATTTCGTGGAATCTGAAACCAAATTACATTAGAAGGCCTTATTTTTAGTTTATGGTTCAGAAAATTGAGGTATTGTGCAGTTACATAACTTGCTCACATTACCCAGCTTGTAGGTGGTACAATGATGAAGAAAATGGACCATAGATCTTACTGCAGAGTTTGTGCTTTTGAGGGTTGCACAGGCCAAGTGGTACCAGTTCATAGAAAACCTCCGAAGCTGGCCTGAGGAACCTGGTGAGAATTCTTGAGAGGGGTCTTTAAGGCAATCTTCTAGTTGCCCACATTGGAGGTTTTTGAGTCAGAATTTTGGTGTAATTTAAATAACTTAAGTAATGAGGCATCTTCTTTCATGATGACACTCTGATAAGGAAGATTCCTCTAAGTTGGAAGAAGGCTTTCTTTGCTTCATTTCATCCAAAATTCCTCCTTATCCAGGGATGAGGAGCATTCTGTCCTCATGAAGATCATCCTTCTACCTCTAGGCTGATTTAGGAGTGGCTCAGGCATTTGGACTGCCCTGCTGAATAAATCTAATTTGTTTATAGCTATCAAGGTTGCAACATTAGGTTTGGTTGATTTCAAAGTAAGTGTTATATTCAGACATTCACAGTTTTACCAGCTCTGGAGTTATTTTGCAGAATCCACCCTTGTCTTGGTTACCAGGGTGTGGTAATGCCAGCCTCTTATTACTTATTATAGGCAATAACCTTTTCCCCTGAGATTTGTGCCTCTGTGTCTCACCATTAAATCTGGAAATAGAGAGTTGCTCAAAATGCTGTCCTGCATTGGTTCCAGTGCCTTTGTCTTTAAAACTCTCTTTCAGTCTTTGATTTTTTTCAATAATTTCCATTATCTCTTGTTGCTGTCATAGCAGGCTTTCGCTCGTTTACATTCATAGTGGTACCAAGAATGAGCAGGTTGCAAACAAAAGGTTTCATTTTAGTTAATTCTTATAGAAATACTGGTTGTATAAACTTATCAGTATAAGCATACTAGAATTAAGGCAAAATACAGAATACAGGGAAAATATTAAGGCAAAATACAGAATAAGGCAAAATACAGAATACAACCATGTCATAAGTCAGAAACAGGCATCAACACACTCACTTGAAGAAGTCCAAAGCTGGAGAGAGTAGAGTATATCCAGGTGATAAGCAAGTGCCAAAATAGAGACATGGGAACCAAGCAGAGCCGCAGCTGAAGAGTAAGTGTAATTCAGGGCAGTACAGAAGCAGAAGCTTGAAGGCCAATGAGGGGCAAAACCCAGCACACATCAGATGTTTCATTGGGGGCAAAGAAACGGCACTGAGGTAGAACTCTCTTGGGCTGGGCCTGATGCTGGCTGCTTTTATTTTTACTTGTTATTTGAATCTATTCCACATTCAGAAGCCTTTACTTTCAGAGATTCTTTAAACATCAAGTGATTTATATCACCCTTGATTGAGAACTGATGCATGGTGCTTTGCATATATTATCTCTAATCCTCATAAAAACACTCAAGGTAAGTATTTTTACTTAAATTTTGCTGATGAGGAGTTTGTAACTCGAAGTGATTTAGTAAATCTATCGGGGGCTATACAACTAAGATGTGGCGAAGCCAGGATTCACAGCTAGTTGTGTCTGAATCCAAAGCTGGTTTGGTTTTCTCTGAATTTTCTCACAATGCTTTCCTTCCATCTGATGGAAATCCAAGTCAGAGTGTCACTTCTTCAGTTGAAATCAAAACTCTATATGCACAGTAGACAGGGAGCTGAAATAAAATGTAGAGCTCAATTAGTTTAATCTATTATCTTTTCAGATAAGCTCAGAGAAGTTAAATAACTTTTCAAGGTTATTTATTCCAGTTTTGCCAACACCAGGAGACTAAGGCCAATGTCTCTAGATTCACAGGCCAGTGTTGTGCCCCTAGACCATAGACTCTTTAGACCATTCCACTGACCATCATTGCTATGAGAATTTGGAATTTTTGCCATTTACATTCTCTCCTCTGTCACCCCTGCCAGCCTGTTTACTTTGAATCCAGAAATGCATTCACTGACTAGCAGATACTTTGACCTGATCAAGATTCAAGAGAGGTTGCTATCCAAATGAACATTCCTGTAGAAATAATTTCACATTAAGGAGGTCATAGGTGAGTGCCTGGTATCAAAAATCGATCCATCATACATGAACAGGCAGCATGAGATTACATTTTTTGGTGGTAGGTAATACATTTTTGGTGGTAGGTTGATGCTAGGTAATACATTTTTTGTATTAAAAAAATACATTTTTTTTTTGTATTTGTAAAAAAAAAAATACATTTTTGGTGGTAGGTTGATGCTAGGTAATAATAAATTCCTTTAGCCTCAAGGGATTGTTGCAGCTTGAGTTGTACCATGGACAATTTCATCAGTCTAGTAGCAATGAAGTACTTCTCTAAAAGAGGTGTGCAAATGATTTCTGATATTGTGAAAACAACCCACAGATCTAGTCATTTGCATGGAAATTAGATGAAGCCCTGGAGCATGGGAACTGGCTTTGTTTTGGATGTCATTGAGAAAGAAAAATACTTATAAGATGCCAGAGACCAAATAGCATTTTCATTCAGTCAGTTGTAATTTTTAAACTGATAAGAACAACATAAGTAATGTGATTTTCAGTTCTGCTTGCTAGAATTACTTCAGTCACCAAACTGCCACCTCAATGAGCTCTCTAAAATAGTAGTTCTCCCCGTGTCTCCCTGGCAAATAAAAAAAAATGATTTTTAATTAAAAAGTAAAAATAAAATAGTAGTTTTGAAAGTGTGTTTCCTGGGGTAGCAGCACCAGCCCTTCAGCATCACCTGGGAACATGTCAACAATGACATTCTTAAGCTGCACTCAAATTTTAATGAATGAGAAGCTCCGAAAGTGGGAGTCAGCAATCTGGATGCTATCAAGCCTTCTGGGTGACTCTGATGGCCTGCTAAGGCTTGAGAACCACTGCCCCAGAGTCTGGACCTATTTATGCCATACTGGCTTATATATTAAGACTATGTTGGCTGGGCATGGTCACTCACACCTGTAATCTCAGCACTTTGAGAGGCTGAGGCGGGCGGATCATGAGGTCAGGAGTTCTAGACAAGCCTGGCCAACATAGTGAAAACCCGTCTCTACTAAAATACAAAATGAGCTGGGCATGGTGGCACACACCTGTAGTCCCAGCTACTCAGGAGGAGAGTCGCTTGGACCTGGAGATGGAAGTTGCAGTGAGCTGAGATCATGCCACTGCATTCCAGCCTGGGTGATTGAGAGAGACTCCATCTCAAAAAAAAAAAAAAAAGACTGTTTTTTGTGTGTGTCAGGAACTCAATTCAAATTAATTTAAATCCAGATTTTTATTGGCTCCTTTACCTAGGAAGTCAAAACGAACAGCTTATACCCTAGAGCTCAAATTACATCATCTAGACATCGTTTCACTGGAGCTCTTTGGTCTGTTCTCAGGGTTGTTTTCTTGTTAGGCAGTTTCTCTGTATTTGAAAAGGGCCACTGGCAGCTGGAGGTTTGCATAGTTCTCATGGACCTTTAATAGCCCCAGTCAAAGCACAGGGCTGGGGGTTACTCACACTGGCTTCTCTGGGGTCACTGATGCATCCCTGAACTAATAATCAATGCGACTAATTAGATGGAGGATTCTGATTAACCAGATCTGGGTCATGTGTTCTACCCGGAGCCAGCGAGTGGTGTCAGCACCGCCTGAACCGCATATACCGAGTATGGGAGGATCATTTCCCAAAGAAAGAGGTATAAAATAATAACAGCCAAAATTCAAAGAGCACAGAAATTTATTATGAAATCCTTCCTTTATAAGGTTGTTAGGAGTTAAAATCTGTGTCCCTAAAATTTATGTGTTGAAGTCCGAACTCCTCAAACCTTAGACAGGTGACCTTATTTGGGAGTAGTGTCATTGCAGATAACACTAGTCTAATATGAATAGTGTTCTTATAGAAAAGGGAAAATTTGGACACACACAGACATGGAAAATGCCATGTGAAGATTGGAGTTAGGTTGTCACAAGCCATGGAGCTACCAGAAACTATGAGAGAGGCCTGCATCAGGTCATTTTCTTGTACTTTCAGAGGGACCACGGTTCTCCTGACACCTAGAATTTTAGACTTCTAGCCTCCAGGACTGAGAGATGGTTTATTATACGATTTAGAAAACATAATTGTGGTATTTTATTGCAGATGCCATAAGAAATGAATACAAGGACCAAGTGCCTATTCCTTCTAATGACACATAAGGTTGCTATCAATGGTATTCAACTTCGTTCTGCATATTAGAACGCTGCAGGCAGTGTATCATACAGGTTCTCAGAACAAAGTGTCATACTCAAGAATAAATGATGAGAATTTTGTAAAGCTACTATTTACAGAGGTGTGGGCCAGGTTATGGGAACCACCAAAGGATGGTGAAGCATTTAGAGCTACAGGCAGCAAAATGCTGTTAGGAACTCAGCTGAGCTGGGAAAGGACACACTAAGCTGCCAGGTGTCAGTGTAGCCAATTAAGTCAAAAATGAGAAAGATAAGCCTTTAATCACTTATTACAATAATAAAAGCAAGAGTCTGAAACCAGAGAAATCATTGACTCTTGCTGTTCCATTTCTCCCCATGGAAAGAAGCACCAGTGAAGGGCCAGGTGGATGGGCACTGAATTGGGCAGATTTGCATTGTTGAGGGAGCCCCAAACCAAAGACTGGCAGTTGATGAGCCCTGACTGCATACGGAGCGGAGTGGTGAAGGAGAAGGCGTAGGAGTGGAAAAGTATTAGATATTGTGTCAGAGTGTGAGAAAATGTCTTCAAGATTTCCCTAGTCTCCCCTACACAAGGAACTCTCGTTGGAGGCACCTGAAGAAGATCTCTGCCCACAGCCTGAGATGCTAACCTAGTACTGAAAGTGCCAGGGCTGGGAATGCAAACATGTGTTACATGTGACTGGCCAGAGGGGCCTGAGTCCCTTGGCTGCAACGACTCCTAGAGGCTGCACTGCACTGGCTGCCCCAAGCTGATGAGGACATCAGCTGTCCCACGTGAGGCCTGTCCCGTAAAGCCTTTGTCATGGCCTAGGCTCAGGCCTGAGAAAGCACATGCAGGGTTTTAACCAGAACCTGAACTCCTCAGATGCCATTAGTACCCCAGGCAAGAAAGGAAATAGTGCAATCGGAACAGAGTGAAAATCACTGTCATGGCAGCGATCATCTGAGGAAACTTTGCTGTGCTTAGAACCACAGTAAGGCAGGCGGAGAGCAGGGTGCAGAGGAGCAAATACTTTCATATTGCTCCCTTTCTCTTTTTCCTTTTTTTGAGATAGATTTTCACTCTTGTTGCTCAGGATGGAGTGCAATGGTGCAATCTCAGCTCACCACAAACTCCGCCTCCCAGGTTTAAGCGATTCTCCTGCCTCAGCCTCCTCAGTAGCTGGAATTACTAGTACATGTGCCACCATGCCTGGCTAATTTTTTTGTATTTTTAGGAGAGACGGGGTTTCTCCATGTTGGTCAGGCTGGTCTTGAACTCCCAACCTCGGGTGATCCACCCACCTTGGCCTCCCAAACTGCTGGGATTACAGGAGTGAGCCACCACGCCCAGTTGCCAGTCTCCTTTTCTTCTTAAGGGCGCCTCACACCCCCTTTCCCACCATGATTGGCCAAATCCACAGGAAGGCAGAGGGCAGGGGAGCTGTAGGGATGAAGTTCTTAGTCTTAAGCCTTGCAGGCACAAATCAGGGCAGAGAATGAGAGGAGGGGGAGACTCAGCACTCTAAACTATTTTTTTTTTTTTGAGAAGGAATCTCACCCTGTCACCCAGGGTGGGGTGCAGTGGCACGATCTGGGCTCACTACAGCCTCCGCCTCCCAGATTCAAGGGATTCTCCCACTACAGCCTCCAGAGTAGCTGATACTACAGGTGTGCACCACAATGCCCTGCTAATTTTTTTTTTTTTTTTTTGGTAGAGAGAGCATTTTACCATATTGGCCAGACTGGTCTTGAACTACTGACTTCAAGAGACCTGCCTGCCTCGTCCTTCCAAAGTGCTGGGATTATAGGCATGAGTCACCATGCCCAGCCTAAGAAATCTTCTATATAGTGGTGAGGACAAATTATCCAAGTGATTTGAGTACAAGGCATTGAGTTAATGAATATTACTTAATGACTGTAGCATGTCGTAATAAAGGACAGCATGTGGTTTTTGTGGGAAACAAAAGGTGTTTCATAAGTACAGAATTGAGATAGCAATGTCTAGTTATGCAAGGTAGGTATTTAGACCTTAACAATTCTAAAATCCACCTGTATGTTAAAAAGTATGGCAAAGGATACTGAAGGTCTTTTGTAAGGAGAGATGACTCATTAAGACACACACACTGAGCATGAAGGCTGAAACTGTAACATGAAACTCAATCCAGACTTATTTAATTTCAAGTGATGAACAGCAATTTGAAGTTTTAAATTCAGATGAGACTTAGTTGACTCTTTTTACCCAGTCAGTGTTGTGTGTTTAGGGCCTTAATGTTGCGCTTAGTGGTTAAATCTAGTTAGTCCCTTTTTGCACATAGCCAATATCCTTAGAACTTAGCTTGAAGAGAATGATATGTGACAGAGACTTCTCTAGAGAGAATCCTGTCTCCTTTTTTAGGAGAGAAATATTTATGAAATAGAATCTGCTCTGTCCACATAACTCTGAATAAAGGCCAACCTTGCACAGGAATCAAGATTGAATGGGCAGAGGAAATGCCTTTCTGGTAGAAGTTCATAACTAGACCTTTTCTTTAAATGGTTGTTCATAAGCTGCCTTGTTTTAGTTATGCATAAAGCCATGCTGATGAAGTAAATTCCCAGTGGATGCTCTGACTAGAATACTAATTCAGCTAATACTTTCACTAGAAACAGTGGCTTTTGAGAGCCTTGCTCTGAATTATGCAATTTGCCATACAACTCATAAACTATTTTCCTCTTATTTTTTTATTTCAGAAGTTATTTTCAATTTGACAATTCCATGCCATATATTTATAAAACTTCTTTTGAATGAACCTCAAAACACTGTTTTGAGGTTCATTATTCTGAGCAAAACCCCAAATTTTGTAGTTAGTATGACATTGTTTACCTTCTTGTATTATGGAAAAATTTTCAATATTGACAAAATCAAAATGATCTCTGATAACTGAAATCATTCTAATGGACTTTGAAGACAGCTTTACTTTCCCAAATCTACCGCAGACACTCTTTCTATGTCTTTGCCTGCCAACCATGTTCACTCACACTGAGGATTTGGGAGGTAAGGTTTGGAGGGATTTAGAAGACTTGTGTGAGCAGAGGTAAATCTATGAACTCAAGAAACATTTCATATATATACAGTTTGAGTAATAGTAGTGGCTATTAATGAATAGTTCCCAGCCAGGCCCAATGGCTTACTCCCGTAATCTCAGCACTTTGGGGGACTGAGGCAGGCAGACCACAAGGTCAGGAGTTCAAGACCAGCCTGACCAACATGGAAACCCCTTCTCTACTAAAAATACAAAAATCAGTTGGGTGTGGTGGCACACGCTTGTAGTCACAGCTACTTAGGAGGCTGAGGTAGGAGAAGCACTTGAACCTGGGAGGTGGATGTTGCAGTGAACTGAGATCACACCACTGCACTCCAGCCTGGGAGACAGAGCAAGGCTTTGTCTCAAATAAGTAAATACATAAATAAATAAATAGTTTCCTCTGCCAAAGACAAGATAATGTGCCGATGTGTCTTATGTCCAATAGGTTAAGGGACGACAATTTCCAAAATTCTTAAGATGCTGATTCTAAACAGTATAAGTGAGTATAAAGTTTATACAACAATTTTCTCCGCATACCCATCTTTGGACCAGTACAAGTGTATGGTTCTAGTTTCAGTGGTCTGTACCACAGTAAGAATGCTTTCTGTCCTTCCTAATGCTATTGTTACTCATTTTAAAAAGTTGTTCTATAATATTTGCCCTTCCTATATTTTTGGTTTTAAAATGATTACTTCTTTTATGAAATATTGAGATGGTACTTGGTAGGGGTTGTTATTGTTGCTGTTGATGTTTTATTAATGCCCTTACTTGAGAACGGTTTTAAAGCAAACAACTTTTGAGTGCCATTAAATTTTTTAAAGTCTGTTCTGCTAATGGCATAGCACTAGGAACTGCTGTTTACAGAGAACTGCTGTTCTTAATGATCAGGAATCTAGAAATAGGTATGGAATTCTTTATATTTCTACCCTGTAGACTGTAAGATGCATGTATGAATGAGGAAAAAGTACTTCCAAGATGCATTCTTAATTGACAACTTAGTGTGTCATCCCTCAGTTGGTCACTGTTCCCCATAAGAGAAGGATTTCCAGAAATAGCTCCTTTAGTTTCTCACTTGTCTTCATCCCAACCCAGACTATACAAGGAACAATTGCTATGGATTTGTCTAATTTTTGCATGGCTGTAATTATTGTGCATAGATGTAGCTGGCTTTCTCACACTCTGTATTATTCCATGTTACCTGACTACTAAGAGGATCCAGTCCAGAAGTGGATCTGATCTACTGAGTCTAAGACTTACTGATCTACTGAGTCTAAGACTCTACTGAGTCTTAGTAGTCTACCTGACTACTAAGAGGATCCAGTCCAGTCCAGAAGTGGATCTGATTTTATTCACACTCATCTTTTTCCTTCTGTGGTTATGTATCCCTAGACTGCAGCAATATCTGAGATTCGTGTTTCAGTGTATGATTGGGGATCATCATACACTGCTATTCTACTTTGTGGTACCATTATTTCTTGTTTATATTGTTCTCTTAAGAACGTTGGAGGTAGAGATGTATTTGGAAATAGGACTTAAGAATTTCTACATCTTCTGGCCATTGTTCCACCCAGTAGAATCTCAGTTACAGATTAACAGCTAATATTCCAGTACAGTCATTCCAGTAACCATGGGTGATTAGTTCTAGGACCTCCCTAGGATGCCCAAATTCCTGGATACTCAAGTCCCTGATGTAAAATGACATGATATTTGCATATAACCTATGCACATCCTCCTATATACTTTAGTCTCTAGATTACTTATAATACCTAATGTAATCTAAATGCTAGGTAAATAGCTGTTATACTGTATTGTTTAGGGAATAATCATGAGGAAAAACATTCTGTGTATGTTTAGTGTGAAACAATGTTTTTACAAATATTTTTGATATGCAGTGGGTTGATTGCCTGGATACTGAACCCGCAAATAGAGAGAGCTTACTGTACCAGGAAAAATGTCAACTCAGCTCTTCTGTTCTAAGAAGATATTTCTATAACTCAGAACAAGTTTCTGAAATTATTAATGGCTAGTTTCATGTTCTCTTTTCCTTAGTAAACTTTCTTTACTGCATTAATCTGTTTATCCCTTTCTCCATGAGATCACCATTTACCTAATAGAATTGATTCTCATAGCATATATTGTGCTTCATTGCAAAATGTTGGTGGAGATTTATGTGCCTCTTAAACACTAAATCCTTGAATGCAATGCCTGAATTTCACTTATCTTTGTATCTCCAGCTCTTATCACTGTGCTTGACACGTAATAAACATTTAGTAAAATTTGCTCAATGAATACAGGAAGGAAGACATGAATTATTTAATTAATTTCGTCAAGTTCGATATCCATGCAATTGCAATTAATATTTTATTATATCAATAGATACAATCACCCCTGTCCTTAATGTTCAATTACCCTCAATCTTAGTCCTGTGACCTGGTAATAGGAACTCTATTTTTTAACCTTTATACGTTTGCAGATTGAGTTTTCTTTAGTTTGAGATTCCCTGGGATAGCCATGAACATGTCAGTGATTCTTTTGAGTGAGGCTATAATCAATACATTTTCTTGTCCTTACAATGACATCATATGACTTTTTTTTTTCATTTTAAAGCAGTGTGATACATATTTAGAAAAATAAATTAACACTCTCCTCTGATCTGACTTTATATGACAGCAATAGCAAGTTCTTATGCCAGTGCATAGGCTAATTGATGTTACACAGAAACTCAGAATTGCACATATATTCGTTATTTTTATAATAAATATTGCAGCCACTGAAGTTTCACTTTTCTTGTTTTGTTTTCTTAGCACATCAGTTTACCTTACAAAGGCATTCTTTATATGTTTAGTCAGTCTCATATAGGTCATTTTTCAGATATGAAATTTCAGCATCAAGCAAAAACGGATTTCTCCTTCTAGTGTATATGAAATAGCTGTGTAATACTTTTTAAAGACACTGAAAGTAAGAGGAAAGAAATCTGGAACCGATTACCTCTTTGTCATCAATAACTACAGCTTTATTAGTTCAGAATGGGATGGCTTTTTGATCATTTGTTTTGTTTCTTTCTTTTTTGCAACTGCTACAACGTATTAATATTCAGATAATTGCTTGAGATAATCAGCCTGTAACTTCATATTAGCCTTCCTGTAAACTCATAGGTTTTCAACTTTCCTGTAAACTCATATGTGAGCTATATAAGTTACCACCCCATACCTTAGCCTCCTTGCTTCCAAAATGAAGATTTGTACTAAAATTTCCTGCAACTGTAATATACATAAATCTATGAATATTTATTGGGTTTTCCCTACAATCTCAACTAGTTAAGTTCCTGATTCTTTCAGGTATTTTATTCAAGAATACTTTCAGGTTTATGTCACTGCAAATTTGAAAAATAGTGCCTCTAACACCTTCACCAAAGTCACTGACAAAAATATTGATCAAGATAGACTGGGGACCAAACCCTGTAAGGAATCAATTCATTAGTTGGACATGGTACTTCAATCAATTATGAATCTACTGAATTTTCCTAGTCGCTTAAACTTATTTTAATACTTTACATACAGCTATCAAGAAAGGATTTTCAAATGCCTTACTGCCATTCTACTAAATCATGTGTACATCAGTCTGACTTAGCCATCTTTCAACTCTACAAAAATGGAATGTGACTCACTTGATAGTACCCATTTTAAATTCCTCATGTTTTTAGCAAACCTATTTCATCCTCTTAAAACTCACAAATCACTCCATTGCAACATTATTTTAGAAGCCTTCCTACATAAAGCTTGCCAGTCAGAAGTTAGTAAAATCTGCCTTCTTCATATTGAGGCTAGAAAAGATCTTTATTTGCCCATTTTTAATGTCTTTGTATCATTCTCATTCTATCTGATTCTTCTGAGAACATGGATATGGCTAAGATAACTTACTTGCCTCAGGATCCCAGTATGTGGTCCTAAGTTGAGCCTGGAATTGTTATATTATGTCTCAGTTTTTCACTCATGGTAGAATTCTCTAAGCATTTTTTTTTTTTTTGACAGATTTCACTCTTCTGTCCAGGCTGGAATACAGTGGCATGATCTCAGCTCTCTGCAACCTCTGCCTTCCAGTTTCAAGCGATTCTCCTGTCTCAGCCTCCCAAGTAGCTGGGATTACAGGCGTCTGCCACCACACCCAGCTAATTTTTGCATTTTTAGTAGTGATAGGGTTTCATCATGTTGGCCAAACTTGTCTCGAACTCCTCACCTTGTGATTCGCCCTCCTCAGCCTCCCAAAGTGCTGGGATTATAGGCATGAGCCATGGAGCCTGGTTAGAATTCTATAATTATTTACCATAATTAATTGTATATCATTTTGTTCATCAAAGAAAGCAAAAAATGTAGGGATTGAATAGCTTAACATAATACCTATCAACAACAGCATTAAAACAATAGAATCTTTGTGGAACTCTCATTTCCGTAGTACTTTCTATGAAGCCAGTGGCCACGAAGCCACTTTAATTTTGCTGACGGTGATCATTATGATTTATCACTATGTTCTTTTTCATAAGATCTCTATATTTCCTTACTCATTTGGGCTCATTGAAAATTTTTTTTATGCAATCATGCTGGGTTCCATTTTCCGCCTCACTGAGATATTTCACGATTGCAAGGTCAAAATTACAACCTTACGATCTTCTCCAGCCGTCTTTCTTTCAGTGTGATCTGCCAGGGAATCATTCCTACGACCTGAATATTTAAAATTTACCTACTAAAAGTTTATGTTGGTTTTTTGATAGACAGGCTTCGCATCTTTAGATAGTAGATCTTAGTAAGTAAACTTGTCATTTTATTCACAATTTTCATTTCAAAATCCATTAAGAAATTCTCTCAGTTTTTTTCATTAATCGATGTTCCTTTTTAGGGTGCATTCCTTTGCACTGGAGGATGATTAACAGCAGCATCACTGGGTTTTATCCATTAAATGCCAGTAGGACCCCTTCCCAGTGAGGACAATGTCTCTAGATATTGTCAAATGTCCTGTTCGTGAGAAAATCACCCTGGTTGAGAACCAGTGTCTTACTTGATTCCTTCGCTTTGTGGGAGATAAAAATTTCCAGTCAAGATCTTGCTATTTCCTTTACTATCTCTCAAGTAGGTGCTTTAACGATTACACTTCCCTTCTGCGACTAGAACATGATAGACAAGAGTGATTCCTTCCCCTTTCTGGGCAAGTAGCTGTCATAAAATATTTTTACTCTCTTTTTAAAAATCTTTAAATACAGCTTCTTTATTTATACTTCTACCTTAATGTGTTTAGATTTTAAAGCAGTTGTATATAGAATTACAATACAGAGCTACTATTTCCCTTCAGGACACAACTGGGATTTTATATTGTTTTAATATAATGCTTGCATTTAAATAATGTATCACTTGAAGAGTTAAACACTGAAAAAAAATGACTAACACTATAAGCTTGTAAATAAAGGTGAAATGAATGGTGACTACAATACTATGAAAGTTTGAGTAAAATATATACAACTTTTAGTGTGACATTAACAAGCTGAACAGAGAAGGTAGAATGTTGCCTGGACTTTAAAGAAAATGTAGAATCAGATGAAAGAAAGAGAGAGTGAAATGTCACAAGTGGCAAAACAGTGAGTAAAAGCAAAAACAAACAAACAAACAAAAAACAAAAAAACTCCAGAAAGCAAAAATATTTGGGAAAGGGAATATAGTCTGTGAACCAGTTCAGCCAGAGAAAAAGGTTCAGGGGAAATGATAAACATTTTATTGGATGTTGCGTTTCTTTTCTATTGCTGCCATAACAAATTAACACAAACATAAGGCTTAAAACAAACATAAATGTATGATTGTATGATTATGTGGTTTGGAAGTCCTCGTTGGGTTAAAATCAAGTCATTGGCAGTGCTGTGATTTTCCCTGGGGATCTAGGGGAGAATCTGTTTCCTTCCCTTTTGTAGCTTCTAGAGACAAGTTTCATTCCTTGGTTCAGGGCCCCCTTTCTTAATTTTTTAAGCCAGAAACAACAGGTGTAGCCCTTCACATGCTGGATCTCTCTGGTTCTTTTTTTCTAGCAAAGGTACTCTGATTTTAAGAAACCCATTTTATTAGATTTGCATAAACAAATAATTCGGAAATTCTCCCTATCTCAAGGTGTTTAACTTAATCACATAAATGAAGTCCCTTTTGCCATATTAACATATTTACAGGTTATGGAATTATGATATGAATATATTTGCAGTGGAGGGCATCACTCTGCCAACCACAGATGGATTGGCTAAATGTAGAGTGCCTTGAATCACTGCATACAGGTATTCCCTCAACTTCTCTAGGGAAGGAGCAGCTGTTGAAGAGATTCCAGCTTCATAAAGCAACTCAATCATCATCACCTCTACCATCATCATCACACACGATGAAGTGTTTCCATCATTTTAGTAACCTTCAGATTTATTTCTGTTTCTCCTTTTGATCTGGCCTTCCTGCTTCATCCACTCAATTCTTCAGCACTTGGGACTATCATTCAGCACCTTTGCTACCACTTATAATGCAGCTAGGATCCTACCATGGACAGATTTTCTAATGGGAGTCTTGACATCCTCTTTGTTCATGTGATCTAAATCAATGTTGAAGATAAATAAACCAGAGTTAGAATACTCAGGGGCAGACCTGGAATAAAAGTATTAGCTTTAAGTTACAAGGAACATGTAGCCATGGGGTAAAGGAGAAGCTCACAGAAACATCCCTTCTTAAAAATAATGGTGGTGACTGGCCAGAGGCTAAGGCAGTGAAATGGATAAATAAATCAGAGCAACCAATATGCACAACAAGAGGTGGAAGTTAGCTGGGCACAGTGGCTCATACCTGTAATCCCAGCACTGTTGGAGGCCAAGGAGGGTGGATGAAACCCCATATCCACAGAAAATTTCAAAATTAGCCAGATGTGGTAGTGCACACCTGTAGTCCTAGCTACTAGGGAGGCTGAGGTGGGAGGATTGCTTGAGTCCAGGTGGTAAAGGCTGCAGTGAGCTGTGAGCATGCCACTGTACTCCAGCCTAGGGGACAGAGTGAGCCCTTCTAAAAAAAAAAAAGAGAGTTGAAAGTTGAGGCCAAGCCTGTTTCAGCTAAAAATACTGTCAGATTCTCCCTCTTGACTTTCTTGTCCAGATATAATTAACATAGTGTTCAAACTATCATGATTAGCATTTCTCCCTAAGACCTAGAAGATCTGGAACTCTATTGATAGGATAAAGATAGAGTGTTGGATACAAAATATAATTGATAGCAGTTTCCAAATATATTTTGTAATCTCCTGGGGAAAATTTGCGTATGCATAGTCCCAGACCAGCTCAGGCTGCTATATCAGAATCTCCAGGGAGAGGGATCAGGAAATCTGTATTTTTATATGAGCTTCCCAAACAGTGACTCTAAAGAGCCTGACACACATCAGTGCGCTCACTGTGGAAACAGACATGTACCTCTGTTTTCACTTTACACTGAGTGAAATTATGGTCTAAAGGAGTAAAAAAAATTTTCCTAAAGTCGCACATACCATAAACTAGAAATCTTCAGCCTAAATACCTCAAGTGCAATCACCTGAACTTAACAATTTGGAGTCTGGGAAAATGCAGAAACATAGAATATATTCTGGCCAATGAAAAGTTTTATGCATAAAGCTTCTTTCTCCTTTGCCTCAGACAATTTTAAACTTGTCATTAAAACATGGCACAAACTGAAATATGTCACTCAAAGAGGTGATGTTAAATGTCTGAGTAGATTTATGCTTTCATTTGCTCCAAAGAATATATGGACAATTTTCTACCTGTATAATGAAGAACCTAAAGCACCTGATCTAACACCTCTGGCCTCCTGTTTCCCTTCCTCTACCTCTGCCTTCAAGTTGGTCTATTGTGCTTGACATGTTAGACATTCACGACTTTTCTTATTCCTGAAATACATTCTCTGAAATCCTTCCAAAGAATGGGAATCTGATTAGCATGCTACATTTGAAATGTCAGAGGTCTTTCTACCTCATCTAAAAGAAGTCAAGAATATTGGCAGATGTGCTCAGAGATAATGGGAACTGAAGCAAATCCTTGGAAGCCCTTATAAACTACCTTAGTTAATCAGTCTTTCACTTTCAATTGTTTCTCTTAGGATTAAATAATAAAAGTAATGTCGAAAAATATATAAGAAAGTATATTTTTTATCAGTTAAACCAAAGTTCTAATATGTTTTATTTAATGCCTCTGCACTCTATTCTTCCTTCCCAAACTTGTACGGAATGAACAGAAAGCATCTTACCCTATTTCACTTTTCTGTTTAAGGAATAATTGCTAATGCCAAAATTTTGGGGGGAAACATTAATTCAATTTATTCAATAAATATGGCCAGGCAAGGTGGCTCATGCCTATGATCCCAGCACTTTGGGAGGCCCAGGCTGGCAGATCACTTAAGGTCAAGAGTTTGAGAACAGCCTGGCCAACATGGTAACACCCCGTCTGAACTAAAGATACAAAAATTAGCCGGGCATCGTGGCAGGCACCTGTAATCTCAGCTACTTGGGAGGCTGAGGCAGGAGAATGGCTTGAACCCAGGAGGCAGAGGTTGTGGTGAGCCAAGATGGTGCCACTGCACTCCAGCCTGTGTGACAGAGCAAAACTGTCTCAAAGAAAGGAAAAAAAAATTAAAAAAAAATTTACTCTGCCCCTGTGGAACAGACAGATATTAAGGGCCCCATATTTTTCACCTCCTGGTATCCATGACCTTATGTGATCCCTTCTCCTTGAGGGTAGTAAGAACCTGTAACTTGCTTTTATTAGGTAGGTATGGCAAAGGTGATGGGATGTACGTGATTGTGTGATCATAAGTTTAGGTCTCATAAGATGGTAATGTTCATCTTGCTATAACCCCTCTCTCTCTGGCTAAGTGGCTCTGAGGAAGCAAGCAGGGAATCTCACATGGTAAGGAACTGTGGGCAGCCCCTAGAACTAAAGGAGACTTCCAGCCAACAGTCAGTAAGAAAATGAAGCCCTCTTTCTTACAGTTTCAAGAAACTGTGTTCTCTGCCAACAACATGAGTGAGCTGGGAAGTAGGTCCTACCCTAATGAGCCTCAAATGAAACTGCAACCCTGGCCTGTACCTCGACTAAAAGCTTGTGAAACCCTAAGTAGATTGCCCAGCTAAGGTTTATCTAGATTCCTTATCCATAGAAACTATGAGATCATAGTGTGTGCTGTTTTAACCTACTACATTTGTGATATTATTCTATTGCAGCAATAGATAACTGATATATTCTATAATGCAGCCAACATGGTTCTAAATGTAGGGATATGATAGTAAAAACCACACATAAAGCTCCTGCTTTCATAAAGTTACACTCCAGAGGTGGAGCAGGTAATACACATACAAATAAAGCAACTGTCACTTACGGCATGTGCTACATATTGGTGCATATGTGTAGGGAAGTGTTACTTTAGACAGGGTTGCCTGAGAAGGATTTTCTGAGAATGTGATATTTAAACTCAGATACAAAAGATGGGGACCTGCACAAGTAGTTGAGGAAAAAGAGTTTCAAGCATAAAGAACAGTAAACACAAAGATTCTATAGCTAGAAAAATTTAGGAATGAATACATTAATGTGAATGGGACATAAAGATTCAGTGGGCAGAGTGGTAGAAATACATGATCTCATACATCGTGTGATGGATGGGAAGCCAATGAATGATTTGTTCTCACTGGTTGTTTTCTTTTAATTGTATTTCTTGATGCACTCTGCTTCGATCAGCCTGTAAGCTCAATGAGGAAAAACTTAGTAGGGCACTGTGCTACACAGTCAGCAGATGCTATGTGTTGGATGCATCTAAGTAAGTTTACTAACTATATGTTAAAGCAAGACTCTGTTTCAAAAAAAAAAAAAAAAAAGCTTACAACATTCATACACATTTATACAAAGATTAGACTATTCCATGGTAATGGATGAGGGGATTAAGGTCCTGATGATAAAATGTCTTAACCAAGATTACATGACTAGATAAAGGTGAGGTTACACTGTGTATATATATACATCCATATATACTGTGAGGTTACACTGTGTATATATATACATACATATATATATGTATATATATACAAACACACATATATATGTACACACACATACACAGATACATATTTTACTTATTCAAAGTGTCTTATTTATATCTTATTAAAACCTCCTTTCTCCGTGTCTATAAGTACATAATAAGCTGTTATTATTGTTATTTGAATTTCAGAAACAAATATAAACTGATATCACTCTTAAAAATTTGGTAAATAGAAATAAAAAAACACAAAGAAATCACTGATAATCAGGTCACCCAAAGGTTATGCCAATTAACATCATGATGAGTGATAGTCATGAATTTAAAGTTATGAAACCCCCATTGCAAAATAATATCTCAGACAGTGAAAAAAGATCTGACTTAGTTGACTCCATCTTGCTCTTAACCTCCAAGCTGTTCTGTTCATTCCTGGGCATAGGCTGAACTAACTTTGGGAATAACTTACATTACAGTTTAGATTTGAAATAAAAACAATAACAATCATTTCCCAAAACCAGCCTCCTTATTGTCTGTGGACTAGACTCCCTAGAGCCACATGATTAGAAGTTATGGTAATTTTACTAAATTCAAGATGTAGCTGTTTTCATTAAACCCATATCAATGTCTTATTGATTAAAAATTACACAAACAAATATCATTCTGATTTGGGATGGGTTTATGATTTTGTAACCCCTATGCCAAATTTTGACACCTTATAGCATATGGCAGGGATAAGTATGAAATTGCTATGCCAACAGAAATGTATGCTGGCAATTCTTTAGACATTTCTAATATTACTTTACCAATAATTTTAATGCTAGCTTATTTATTAAATATTTTATTTAAATTACATAAACTTTAAAAGCATTTGACTAGTCTTTAGTATCTGATCTAAGAGCTTTTATTTTTATTTAAGCCAATTAATTAGAGCTTTTTAATATATTTTAGCAGTGAAACACTGTGTACGGAACACATGAATACATATAAAGATATTAGGCATGTCAATGGAAGTACATTTTATAGATTTATAAAGACTGCCCTCCCTCCACTTTTGCTTTCCTATCTTAGACTTTCAGATTCTTGATAACCTGTTTCACAACGCTAGGCAGTTGTCAGCTAAATAGTATTAAATTTGTACATTAAAGGAAACAACCCAGGTGAAAGTCAAATAGTAAAATTTACATCATAAGGTACAGACAGAAAAAGTTTGGTGGTGCTAGAGGGAGACGCTTTTAATTTTCTTTGAGCCAAATTAAACATAAAATTAAACTACACTCTTCCTTAACAACCCAAGAGCAGCCTCTGTTTCAATAACTTTTTGTGGGGGAAAAAAAAAAGAAAGAAATCAAGATGCAAACAGAATTCAGACAACTGAAAAGAAAAAGAAAAGAAAAGCTTTTGCTCAAAAAAAAGACAAAGTCTTAGAAGAGAAAAGCAAACACACCCAAAAAGAAAAACAAATAAATGAAGGTCTTTCAAATACAAACGTGCAAATGCACACATACACACACACATCCTGGATATCAGCCTTTTAATTAAGCTGACTTAAGCATTGAGCTCCTTTAACAAAAACAAAAAACAAAAAAACTTTTAAAATCTCATTACCATATTTCAGCTAAGACAAAAGGCTGCTAGGCTAACAATGATCACACATATTACATGATTTCTGAGAACTCTAAGTTCAAGCAGAAATTAACATCAACTGGTTGTTAATGCTAACTTTAGTTGTTTAAAAAGATTCTGCAAGACAGAATCCAAAACCAGTTTCTTACATAGTGATGAGTCTCAGGCCATAGATTGCTCTCTACCATCCTAGAAGCAGGAACAAAAAGCTCATCTTTGTGTTTGAAGCGAGCTCAAACTCCATAAATGAGTTACCTGCCTTCCATCATCATGGAAGCAGGAAAACTTGCCTTCCTATTGGAAGCAAGTACAACTCCAAAGAAAAAGTGGAATTGTATAGCAAAACAAACTTCAGATCTCAAGCAAATTTTGGGAGATCAGAGATTCTCTGGAGGGGGTACTCTCAAACCTCAGCTAATTGTCCTGTTGGTTTGAACCATGAAGTTAGCTCATGCTGGTACCAAGCACCCATAGGAGATTTGTCAAAAGTCAGGGGCATCTCCACTGAGAATACCCCCATGGTTACCAAAAATGAGAACCCTAAAAATTTGAGACAGGTCTCGGTTAATTTAGAAAGTTTATTTTGCCAAGGGTTGAGGACACACCTGTGACACAGCCTCAGGAAGTCCTGACAACATGTACCCAAGATGGTCAGGCCTTGATTTTACACATTTTAGGGAGGCATGAGACATCAATCAATATGTAAGAAGTACATTAGTTCTGCGTCCAGAAAGGAGGACACAACTCAAAGCAAGCCCCCCTTCCCCGACTACTGGAGACTTACAAGTCACAGATAGGTGAGAAACAGATGGTTGCATTTTTTTGATTTTCTGTTAAGTCTTTCCAAAGGAGGCAATCAGAATAGGCATCTGTCTCTGTGAGCAGAGAAATGACTTTGAATAGAATGGGAGGCAGATTTCCCTGAGTTGTTCCCAGATTGAAGGGGCCCAAGATATTTTCCTTTCACAGTGTGAGGTAGAGAATACAGTTTTTTTTTTCAAATTAACTAATTGTCCTAGAAACAGTAATGAATACAAACAACCTTCCTTCCCTTACTTAAAAACTAATTTAATTTTGTCATATGATAACCTCTCTCTGGGAAATTTTAAATTTCTTCCACTAATCTTGTTAATATTATTATTACTATTTTAATATTTGAAAGCATAAGAAACTTTTTATAATTATTCTATTTCAAAATGGCCTTGTTTTGTCAAAATATTAAACTTATTTAGTTTTCCATATGGATTTTGATAAATATGCTATTTCGTAGGCATTGTGCATTTACTTTTAAAATTTGTTCCCAATTATTTTATATTGATGATTTTGTAAATGACATTTTTCTAATGTGTGTGTGTGTGCATGTGTGTATATGTATGTTTTTAACATATTACTGAAGATAGATATAAAAACTATTAGTATGTAATTATCATATGACATCGCTTTAAAGCACTGTTATTGATTCGAACATTATTTTTTTTCTTTATTTTTTATTTCTGTGATACACCTTTATTTTTTATTTGGATTTTAACTGCTATTATTTTTGGTGTTCTGCTGCAGAATATTTTATTCACTCCTTCGTGTATTTCTGCCTGCTTATTTGTGATTGACAATGTTTCTCACTGTTTTCTATTTTAAATTATTGACTGTCCTCCTATAAGGAGAATTTGTGGACATTTTGTTTTGCTGATTAGCATCCCAACATTATTTTTTGTATCATGGGTATACTGTATAACTGATTATATACTCTGTCCTTTGGAATGCCACAACCCATCCTAATTTCTACATGTTTTTTTACCTCCCCAAATCCAATTATCACATCCTGTGGGTAATATTGCCCATACTGAGAACAGGATGCAATCTATGTGCCAGGAAATTCACTGCATATTTTGTATTCATATTTATTATATTTTGTTGTTAATTGATTATATTTTAGTATGTGACTGAGCATTTCTCTAATTATAGGTGAACATAAAAGTTTATCCTACTTCTACAAAGTAGCTTATAAATTCTGCCTTCCAAAAGGCTATACAGAAAATGCAATTTTTTTTTTTTTTTTTTTTTTTGAGACAGAGTCTCCCTCTGTCGCCCAGGCTGGGTGCAGTGGCGCAATCTCGGCTCACTGCAACTCTGCCCCCCGAGTTCAAGCTATTCTCCTGCCTCAGCCTCCTGAGTAGCTGGGACTTCAGGCATGAGCTACCATGCCTGGCTAATTTTTTTGTGTTTTTAGTAGAGACGGGGTTTTACCATGTTAGCCAGGATGGTCTCAGTCTTCTGACCTCATAATCTGCCCACTTTGGGCAAAGTGCTGGGATTACAGGTGTGAGCCGTGGCTCCTGGCCGCAAATACCATTCTTTTGGACCTTCTTTTAATTTTTTTCCCTGCTCATCCCTTCACCACATACACTTCTATATCCCTTAACTATGAGAAATAAGTAGTGTCAAAATACTGAAAGGCTAACACTATATCATACCGTGTGACAAAAGCAGTGTCTGCAACTGCTATGGGATTTTCAAATGTTAATTGCTTTTTATTTTTCTTATTAACTACATATTTCTGGAACCAGACTGAAAAAGATATGAAACTACGTGTCTCTTTGGGATGGAGTGGAGATCCTGTCTATCCTAATGTGTTCTACAAGAATCCTCCTTGCTGTGTGCAATCAAGTGGTTCTACTCACACATCACATTTTTAAATAAAGACCATTGCTAGCACATTTTGCATTACTGGTATTGTTTAGAAGTATAATTTATGATTTCCGAATATAATTGTATTTACTTACAAATTAGTGATTATTATATCCATATTTATTTGCAGTCTACACACATGTTTTGCAAATTGCTTTCCAAATAATTACATACAAGGGATATGTTTGCAACACATGCTCTTGTCCTCAGTGGCCACTGTTAATTGGAACATGAATGAATGACTGACTCAGGCTTGGCATCCATTGATGGGTTGGTTAATTAGATTACCTATTGAAAATTTGAGTGAAGACTAAAGACTAAGATCAAGCAGTAGCTGGTGGGCATAGAAATCAAAAACAAATTATATGGAGAGAGACTAGAATTAGCCTTATGAAACTGAGTATTATTCAGCCTTAAAAAGGAAGGAAACATTTACACATGCTACAACATAGATGAACTTGAAGACATTATGCAAAGTGAAATAAGTCAGTCACCAAATAACAAATATTGTCATGATTCCACTTATATGAGATATCAAGAATAGTTAAATTAATAAAGATGGAAAGTGGAATGGCAGCTCCTAGGGGTGGGGCAAAGGTGAGAGTCAGAAGTTGTTATTTAAATGATTACAAACGGTCAGTTTGAGAAGATAGAAATAAGTTCTAGAGATGGACAGTGGAGATGGTTGCCCAACAATGTGAATATACTTAACATCACTGAACTGTGTACTTAAAAATGGTTAATGGTAAATTTTATGGTGTGTATATGTTATCACAATTTTAAAAGTAAAATCAATCTCCCTCCTAAAAAAAAAAAAAATAAAAACAAAGCCACAAGAATATTGACATTAAAAGAGAACAAAACAAAGAACCTGTGGAGCAGGGAAGAGCAGAAACTAAAATCTGTGCAGTTCCAGGGAAAGTAGATAGGATGATTTTCTGATATTTTGTTCTTGCAGTTGGAGTATATGGGTATCTTAACCACCCCCTCCACCTGCCCTTTTTTGATATAGCATCTCACTCTGTCACCCAGGCTGGAGTGCAGTGGCGCAATTCCAGCTCTCTGCAACTTCTGCCTCCTGGTTTTAAGTGATTCTTGTACCTCAGCCTCCCAAGTAGCTGGGACTACAGACACCTGCCACAATGCCTAGCTAACTTCTGTATTTTTTAGTAGAGATGAAGTTTCATCATGCTGGCCGGGTTGGTCTTGAACTCCGGGACTCAAGCCATCTGCAGGCCTCAGCCTCCCAAAAGTGCTAGGGTTACAGGCATGAGCCAGCATGCTTAGTCTATATACCACTTCAATAGACCTCTGTTTAACTCGGACTTCTTTGATCATAACTAAAGGGTCTTAGCAAGGATTCTTTTGCCAAAACGCAATTCAGGAGGAAACATATATCCCATAAGAATATTAGTGCCATGAAATTTGTTCATTATGTTGTTGACCACTGTATTTCTGCTGCTTAGAGCAATATCTATTCCATAGCAGGTGCTCCATAGAAATCTATTATATCTATAAAAGGAAATCTACATGATTAACATGCACATGCATTGCAGAATCTGGGATGCCTCCCAGATGTTGAAATGAAGACATAGAAATGGGGTTGTGTGGAAGAATAATCTGAAGACAAGGAAACATTTCACTGGACATTTTTTTGTTATTGTGGTGAGAGGTTTGCTTTGCTTTGTTTTGACTTTCATTTCTTTATAGATTTCAAGTAAGAAACTGAGACTTGGGTGCCAAATGCCACTCTTCATTATTCTTAACAGAGAGCATTGTAAAGATCTTTAATATTTGACAAGCTAAGAACATGTTTTACCCCAGACATTCTCCATAAAGTTCATATAGAAGCACCTTTTAATAATACAGCACACTTCCTCACATTTTTAGATTTCAAGGACTATTAAAATTTCAGATAAATTTTGGGTATCAATTAACGTTGCTTGTTTTCATTTACCCAAGTAAAAACATTAATCATAGCAAAAAAAATGGATATAGTTTTTGTAATAAAGAAAGAGGAAAGAAACACGAAAAGGTGGCTTGCCAGTCAGGACAGATTTATTTTAGAGAAAACTAACCTGAGTGGTGTCTTCTGGCCAAGTTAGGTCAAAGGCGCACTTTCTTACAGACTAAGAGTTTTTAAGGATTCAGAGTGGGAGAGTTTATCAGAGACTTGGACTGCTTCTGTGTCTCTTTGTTGTGCTTATCTGGGAGGGAGAGTTGTGTGTCTGTTTCCATACATCTTTTTGCAGCTTCAGGCATATCCCCCATGTCTGCTCTTAACTTTCCTATCTTAGTGCAGCTGAAGGGAAAGGGACGTGCTTATTAAGGCCCATTGTTTTACTGGGACCCATTGTATGAGGGTGAAGTTTGGCAGTTACTTAAGAGACTTTTCCCTCACCTTCCTCTGTGCCTGAGCTGTTTTATCTGTGTCTTACTGTCTGCTCTTTTGGCTGTTTGTAGTTAGAAGACAAGTGATTTTCTTGAAATGCATGAGGCTAGAAAGGAAGCTGGAATTTAAAGTGACAGCATTTGTCCGAGATGACAGTGCTCCGCTCTGTCAGTTTCAGCATCATTTCATAGGGAAAAATGATACTAAAAACACTCAGTGCAAAGAACGCCATTTCAGACTAAAAGATACCTTAAAATGAACATGCTCAGTTTAATGAAAGATCTACTACATTGTTTAATTTTTCTTATTTTCCAGTGATGTGATGAAAATTTCACCTCTCATAAGAGTAGCTCTTCCTAACCTTTAGTCCAAGATCAATCAGGGTTGATGGACTCTTAAAAACACTGTACTTCAAAGTCTGAGATCCAGGCCACTATAATACCATTTTTTTTGTTGTTGTTCTTGCCTTGCCTTGACATAGATCAGCTTATTCCAATAACCAGTAATGATTTCAGGCAGATGAGTAATGTTGAATGGCAATTACATATGCTTTTGTAATATACAACATTTTAAGGAGTACTTAATAAATGCCATTTAGTTATTGATACCGTGAAGGAAATTACTATCCTGTTTCTATTTTATTATTAAAAAATCTATTTGGCAAACAGCATTAGCAGTTAAGTCAGTGCTGAAGGGACTAAAGTAGTAAATTCAACCTCCTTTGATTTTATCTTCTTGACCACCACAGTACTTTGGTATGACCTAGCTGTATTATGTATCAGAAGGTGCCACTGGCAAGTGAAAAAGGCCTGGATCAAGGAGGGGGAATAACTTTCTGTAACTTTATCCATATACACTCATGCTCTTATGGCTTTATAGTAAATGAATTTCTATCACTGAAGTTACAGACATTACTATGCATATAAAAAGGGAAACTTTTGGGCCATTATGATACCTACCTCTCAAGATACTGAAATTTTAACAACCCACAAAAAGCCCAATTTATGCAAATTCATTTTGCTATTAATGTTAACTGAGTGTTTGCTCAGATTTTTTTTTCCATTTAAGGGTCAAACACAGTGGAAGTTCAGGTCTGACTGAATTGCTTTTTA
Organism: Plecturocebus donacophilus; assembly: GCA_004027715.1. Lineage (NCBI taxonomy): Eukaryota > Metazoa > Chordata > Mammalia > Primates > Pitheciidae > Plecturocebus > Plecturocebus donacophilus. The sequence goes on along the minus strand of PVKP010002078.1, from coordinate 26,748 downwards.
AAAATTTTTAATCAAGTGTTACCTCAGCAGGCACCAGATGGAGGAAAAGCCATTTGATATCAGTTCAGTAGCAATGTGCCCAGCACATGATATGAAGCACAGATGTTTATCTGGAATGGCCATGAAGTTGGAAAATGAAAACTTGGAAGAAAGCTATTGAGTTCCAAAACCTCTCTAATGCCATATTGTAAACAGACAGGACAGCCTCCAAGGGGTAGTATTAATACTTGGTTCTCTTACCATCTTCTGGTAATAGGGCTGCGCAAAAGTACCTGTGCTCAACACTAAAACCTCAAGCCAGAAATGTTGCTTTTTCATCTTCTGAACAATATTTTCAGTTAATGTATTTTTGTGAAAAATTTTGTTTCTTTTTCCCCAATGGCTCTTTGGAGTTTTACAGTCAACATTTTATTATATCTCTCATGCATTACCTGATGAGAGTACAAACTACTTCTCACACATATTTTTATTCCCTTAAATATGTATGGTTTAAGACATCTGTGTACCAGGTATGTTATGTCGCAATTATCCTTCAGATAACTATTTTTTTTTCCTGAATGGTTGTCGATTTTTAAAAATTTGTTTGCTTTTATAATGAGGTAGAGTTTTGCATTCTGACTTCTCTAGAGGCCATTCCTCATTCAGCAAAGAGGGCAAACATTTGAGTTAGTTGTCACTTGAGATCATGAGGATAAATGACATTATGTGCTCAAAGTGGGATTTCGAGTTTCTAGATATAAACAGACCCAGCTCTAACGTTTGTGGAGCTTGGGAGAAGAGGATGGGTGAAGAATACTTGGTCAAATGTCTAACTCTCTGAAATTCCTTTCCCTAGTTCCAGCCTGAAGCATGTTTGTGGACACCTCACATCACAAGTCTCATCTCTGACAACCAATGCCTTCTTTAAAGTGCTGCTCCTTGAACTATTCCCAGGATATAAGGGTAGGTACATCACAACAGCATGCTCTGCCCTTGGGAGGACAGACTGAGGAAGAGGCTCCATGCTTCTGTTAGTGGGTTTGTGGTAATTTGGGCAGAGAGTTCTGCAGACTTGAGTACCTGGAGGGCAGCATAAAAGTGGAGGTATGTGGGTTTGTCTTCATCATTTCAGGCTGTTATAATAAAATACTGTAGATGGAGTGGCTTAAATAATACACAGTTCTCACATTTCTGGAGGCTTGAAGTCTCAGGTGCCAGCATGGTTGGGTTCTTTGTTAGAACTCTTTTCTTGGTTATGTGCTCACATCGTCTTTCCTTGGTATACACACACACACACACACACACACACACACACACACACACACACACACACACAGAGAGAGAAAGAGAGAGAGAGAGAGAAAGAGAGAGAGAGAGAGAAAGAGAGAGAGAGAGAGAATACCCCACATTCATTACCTAATCTAACCCTAATTACTTCCGAAAGGCTCCACTTACAAATATCATCACTTTGGGGATTAAAGTTTCAACATACATATTTGTGGGGTGGGGAGACAAAAACATTCAATCCAGAGCAGAACTCTAGTTTTGTTATTTCCTGGGCCTCACTTCTTGCTTTCTGTGGAGAGACACAGCTGGAAGAGTGCTATAGTATAGGGCCAGGAACAGCAATCTCATTGCCCAGGTCTAAGGTTGATACTGTGTATAAGTTTTATTCCTTTGTAAACATAAAGGAAAATGAGTTATAATTCACAGTTGCACAAGGACAAATGCCCCATTTATATTTGTGAACAATATTATGCCAGCCAGATTAATCCATTTATATTGTTTCCATGTGTGGTGGACACACCCTAAGGTGACCCCCAGTGGCCACACCTTTCTATACTTTCCTTTTTGTGAGTATGAATGGGATCCGTGTCTTCATTCTAACCATTAGCCTTCTGCAAATGTGTTTGGAAATTATTCTCTTGATCAGGTAATGTTATATGGCAAAAGTGATGAGAGGTTTATACTGTAAAAGATTCCTTAGGAAGCTGAGGAGAACGAATCTCCCTGCTAGTCTTGAAGAAGCAAGCTGCAATGTTGAGGACAGTTTATGGAGAGGGCCACATGGCAAAGAACCAGGACAGCCTCTAGGAGAGCCTCATCCACAAAGAATTGAATTCTGCCAACAACCATATGAGCTTGGAAGATGACGCCCAGCTCCAAAAAAGATCACAGGCTGGCTGACACTTTGATTGCAATCTTGTAAGATTCTGAGCAGAGAACCCATTTATGCTGTGCCCAGACTGCTGACACTGTGAGATAATAATTGTGTGTTGTTGAAACTACTAGGTTTTTGATAGCTTGTTACACAGCGTAAGATAACTGATATGTTAGTTTTTTTGGAGATTGGGCATTTGCTCTTTCTTGTGTTATCTTCCTTCTGTTTACTCTTTCCTCAGATTTTATGGTCTGGTAATCACTCTCTTCTTGTGCATAGACACTTGTTATATTGGCATTGGACAATCTTTGGGCATCCCCAATTCCCTGAATTATTTGAGTAAAGTCTTTTAAAGCACATACTTATTTGATTTACTATAACTGAGCAAAGATTATCATGTTCAAAGACACTCTAGATTTCTTGAAGACTTTGCTTGTGATGCATCCCCTTTCAATTTCTTTCTAATCTATTCTTCAAATATGTACTAATTCCTCTGACATCTTCCTGATTTCTTATTTTGCCCCTTGACACAGGCAAAAAATACTTTTCTTTCTCTTTGGATAATAAACCACTTTCCATGATCTCCTTTTAAGATCTTTCTTTCTTTCTTTCTTCTTTCTTTCTTTCTTCCTTCTTTCTTTCTTTTCTTTCTTTCTTTCTTTCTTTCTCTTTCTTTTCTTTCTTTCTTTCTTTCTTTCTTTCTTTCTTTCTTTCTTTCTTTCTTTCTTTCTTTCGTTCTTTCTTCTTTCTTTCCTTTCTTTCATTCTTTCATTCTTTCTCCCTTACTTAGTAATTTGGGTGAGCTCTTCCTTTCCTAATTACATTCTTTCATTCTTTCTCCCTTACTTAGTAATTTGGGTGAGCTCTTCCTTTCCTAATTAAATTATATTCTCCTGGAATAGAGAAAGGAGCAGGGGCAGGTAAAATTTTTTCTGTCTTTATGGCCTCTCTTCAACCCAATCATGCCTTGGATACAGTGGGCTCTCTTTTAGCTACTTGGATGTATCAGTGAAAGTGATGTTGTTGAGCTACATAGTTTTCAGCCCATAGATTTCTCAGGAAGATAATCAACTTATTTTTAGAATCTAGCAAAAAAATATCAGAAGATAAATGTCTCATTAAAACTCAAGTGAGCTTTTCCATCCTGAAACTGACATCACCTTATTGATAGACTTAGTAACTTTGATTCAGCAAATTCTCATTTGCTTGGAAATTTGGGTGCCATTAAAAAATATAGCAGCCTTAAAGGCAGTTGAAGTGGATGATGTGGTTTCATCTATAATACACTGATAAAAAATGCCTATGGGTATTTTTAGAAGAACAGATAAGCACCGAAATCAAGTGGGAAAATCTAGTGACTAGCTCATATTTCTGCTCCAGTTATTACCTCATTTGGCAAGAGTGAAATGCAGCCCTCTGTGGGTTCTTGTCATTCTTGGTTGAAACCCTGAATATTGGCAGACTGTCCCCACAGGCAAAGTAAAAGGAAGAGTTTAAGCAATAATCACGGTAATTCAAGCAGTGTGTGTGCTCATAAAGAAAACAGGTGCTTTGAGCTTGGTTGAACCAGCGAAGAATGAATGCCCTGGATAAATGGCCTTCACACTGCTTTCTGTTGCATGACTGCAGGCAACTTGGAATGTCTGCCTTACTGAGGCCCTTACAAATCAAGACTAAGCCACCTTATGAAAACATCCAGATTGCTCTAAAACTCAGCCTACTTGCAAAAAGATTATAAACCTTAACCATAATTGCAACATCTTATTGAAGTACAGATTTTTGCTTCAAGTAATATTGATAATCTAAGATTTAAAGGATAATATATAAATGGTTTGAGGACTCAAACATCTTATCCCATTAAAAAAATTTCAGCAGAGATGCTTTGTGTAGAGGAAATGACATTACAAGCAATTTGACTTAAAATTTCAAGAGCTTTCTTTCTTTGGGTTAAGCACACCATTAATGTTTGGTAGTGGTAGTGAGGTGTCTTGCTCTAACTAGCCTCACCCCACCACCACTGTGCAGAGGAGGAGAAAGGGTGGCTGACTCCACATACTCCATATACCACTGCTCCTTTGAAATAGCAGATGTGTTCACTCTTTGTAATATTGATTGAAACATCCACCGTGGGGCAAATAGACATAGTTGAACCAAGCTTTCTCTGCAGAAGTTCCTGAGACGTTAAAGGGAATATCCAAAAGAATCCATGTGATATCTTCATTTGATTTTAACAAACATTTACTTAAAACCAGTCAACAAAACAACATACAATGGCAGAGCCCATGGATTTCCCTTATAGAGCCAGCAAATGGGAAATTTTTTGGCTGAAGGAGGAGGGGCGAAAATTTCACGCCAAATCTATTTACAATCAGCATTTATTAATTATAACAGAATTACAGCAGATTAGCTCCATGTCAAGGCTGGAATGAAATAACAATGAACAAATCATGAAGACCTACCTCAGAATCGTTTTGAATCTCTTTCTTCCTCCTGCATTTGAATTGAATATAATTGCTGATTATATTTGAGACTGTCATACAAAATTTGTTTTGTTTTAGTATTTCAGATTTTCCTGTAATATAAGAATGAATTCTCTTTGACTATTTAACTGCCATGAAAACTGCCTCCAAGATTTGGCTTTTAGGAAATTTGCCTTATTCCTCAAATAAAAAGATTTGTATGTTACAGTTAGAGATCATGCATACGCTTCATTGCAATTCAAAAAAAGTATAAATATATAAAGATAACATCTCCCTATTTCAATAATTCTGTTTTTTCAGAAATAAACTTAATTTTTTTCTGAGTTCATCTACGCCTTTCTCCATGACCATATTGATATTTGGGTATACAGACAGTCCCCAACTTACCAATGGTTCAAGAACAATTTTTCAACTTTATGATGGTTCAAAAGAGATACACATTCAGTAGAAATCATACTTTGAATTTTCAATTTTTAAAAAAAATTTTAGAGACAGGGTGTTGCTGTGTCACCATGATTGGAGTGAGCAATGCAATCACAGAGCTGCTGCAGCCTTGACCTCCTGTACTCAAATAATCCTTCTGCCTCAGCCTCCCGAATTGCTGGGACTATTGGTATGTGCCACCACACCAAGATAAACTTTTACTTTGTGTAGAGGCAGGGTCTTGTTATGTTGCCCAGTCTGATCTCAAATTCGTGGCCCCAAGTGATCCTCCCACCTTGGACTCCCAAGGCACTGGAATTGCAGGCACATACTTTATTTTGAATTTTGCTCTTTTTCTGGGCTAGCAATAGTGATAGGATACTCTTACAACGCTGAGTAGTAGCAGTGAGGCACAGTACCTAGTCAGCCAGGCAATCAGGAGGGTAAACAACTGCTACTTTGCAGTGCACTGTGTGGCCAGATGATTTTTCCTAACTGTAGGTTAATGGAAGGTACTGGGAACACATTTGAGGTAGGGTAGGCTAAGTTATGATGTGAGGTGGGTTAAGTGTATTAAATGCCGTTTTGACTTACAATATTTTCAACTTAAGATGGTTTCATCATGACATAACCCCATTATAAGTCAAGAAGCATCTCTATAAAGAAATATTGTCACTTCCACTTCCTTAACTGCATGAAATTATACAATACATATTATCATTTTTCAGTAAAGGACTAATGCATTCTTTTAATAATTTGTATATACTACAGTTCCATACTTTGGATATAACATATTTTATTTAAACATATTCCTACTAATAAATACCAGTTAGGACAGTTGTGTTTTGATTTTATAACAATGCTTAGCAATTATCAGCACATATGGGTCTTCTAATATTTCCCCTCTGTGATTGATTGTTAAATGGGAGATTGCAGGGCTAAAGTTAGGTATGTGTGTATAATTTCAATGGGCACCTAAACAAACTTTAAACTATTTACTAAGTACTCACAACCTACGAAAAAGAGAAGATTGGGCCCCATGGTCTGTAAAGAAAATAAAAGTCTTCATTCCTTCCAGAATCTTAATACCATTTTCATCTTTGAAAATGAGGCAAAAATTATTAAGTAGTATATTTTTTATTCTCAAAGTCTTAATTATGTTCCTATATCCAACTTAAAAAAAAAGCCACTTCTCATTTAATTTCACCTGTTGAAAATGGACTACAGTTTGCTTCTACAAGTACATAGAACAGTCATTGAGTTAGAGTGAGGCACAATAGCATGCATCTATAGTCCCAGTTACTCAGGAAGCTGAGGTGGGGAGATTGCTTGAGCCCAGGAAGTCAAGGCTGCAGTGAGCTATGGTTGTGCCACTATACTCCAGCCTAGGTGTGAGAGAGAGAATCTGTCTCTAAAGAATAAAAAATAAAATTAAAAAAAAAATGAAAGCAAGGTAAACTATGGAGATTGAATTAGAAAACTGGAGATCAAAGGTCTTGTGTAGAAACACTGGTAATCATTTTTGGCTGACTCATTGTTTGGTTAATTCATTCATCTTCCAACACATTTATTGAACATCTACTATGTTCCAAACATGGTGCTGAGCAATATGTACCAGTGTACATAATTGGACTTTGCCAGTCTCTGCTTTACTCACTTTTGGTCTAATATATAGAAAGTTACTCATCAAATAATAATGTATATCGTTTTTAATGAGTATGCAATTATAAAGTGAGATAAATTCCACCTTCAACAAGGTTCTTACAAAACAATTTGGCTTCTCTGGGGAAAAATACTTACAATATTAGTTATAAATAGAGAAGAGAGTCAATGAATGATGAAAGAGCATGGAGACCACCCACAGCTATAGTTACAGAGGAGTGAGGGTTATCTGAGAAGCTAACAGAAGCATTGTGTAGTTGAGATAAGAGTATGGGGAGAGTGTTGGGAAGAGTGAGCAGAAATCAGATTGTGCTGCCTTGCAGGACATGTTAAGGATTTTTGAACTATTTTATGTGCAACGAAATGCATTGGAGGATTTTAAGCAGACATTGCCATAGTGAGATTTAATCTGAGACGGTTAAACTTGAAAAGTTTAATACATATACAGAATCTTCTTTTGAGTTATTGACCACTTTTTTTTTTGAGACAGGGTCTTGCTTTATCACTTAGGCTGGAGTGCAGTGGTGTGATCTCAGCTCACTGCAGCCTCAACTTCCTGGTTGATCCAAAGTGATCCTCCCACTTCAGCCTCTGCAGTATCTGTGACTACAGGCATGTGCCATCATGCTCAGCTAATTTTTGTATTTTTTTGTAGAGACAAGGGTTTCACCAAGTTGCCCAAGCTGGTCTCAAACTCCTGAGCTCAAGCAATCCACCCGCCTCTGAAATTGCTGGGATTACAAGTGTGAGATGCTACGCCCAGCTTTTTTTCCTTTAAAAAATTTTTTTTGGTATTTCTTTTATTAGAAACTGTGTTTCACCATGTTGCCCAGCCTGGTCTCAAATTCCTGGGCTTAAGCAATCTGCCCACCTTGGCTTCCCAACCGACCACTTATTAACCAGAGGCAGTGTTTACTTTCATACCCAGTGAATGCATGTGCCAATGTAAGAAATCGGTCCGTGCAAAAATTTAGCTGTGCCTACACTTTATAAGAAGCATTTCAATAGAGCCACAACCCAAGTATAAATTCTGCCATTTTCTTTTAAATATGATCATTATTGATACATGTTTAGACTTTTTATATGTTTCTTAATTTCCTTTTTTTTACTTCAAGTTATCATAACACTGGATAGAGACTGAATGTGTACATAACAATTCTAGTTTTGTATTGAATTGGTGAATCTAATAATTGTACTACTGATATTGGCACAGTTTTAAATTATTTAATCTTTGCATTAGAATGGCAAAATACAACAAATTATTAATATGATTGCATAAGTTAATAGTGACTATGACCACTTGCAGTTAAATTTTTGCACAGTCCAATTTCATGCAATGGCAGACAGGAGCTTTAATGATTCCTGCTTCTTGGTGTTCATGTGATCCCCTGCCCCCAGGTGTGGGTGACACCTGTAATTCACTTCTAACCAATATAACAATAAAAGTGACAGGATATGCATGATGACTTGTACATAATGATATGATTAAGTTACATAACATTGTGGTGCCGGACTTGCTGGAGTCTCTCCCTCCTTCACTTCGAGGAAGCAAGTGACTATGTTGTAAAACTCTATGTTGTAAAGAATTGTGGGTGGCCTCTAGGAGTTGAGTGTAGGCTCCAGGGAACAGTCAGCGAGAAACTAAAACTCTCATTACTACCACTGCAAGGGACTGAGTCCTGCTAACTACGTGAGTGAGTTGGAAAGCAGAAATTTCCTTACTTCAGCCTCAGATATACTGCAACTCAGATAAACTAACCCTTTGTTTGCAGATTCCTGAGCCATGAACACTGTGAGACAATGAATACCTGATTTTTAAGCTTCTAAGTATGTGGTGGTATTGTTGTGCAACACTAGATGAATAATACGATTCTGATGCCAAAATCGCATTGTGCAGAGCAAGAAGTATCACTACCCAATGGGTAACATATTATTGGATGGTCAATGCATGAGAAATGGAATTCAGCCTAGGAAACTTGGTTTAGGGAAATCTATGCATTTTTCTGAAACTGTGTGTTCTTACAAAGTCAACTGTATTAAAGTAGAAGAATAGTTGCCTGCTATTCTGGGAAAATCACAACTTCCCTGGTTTTAGTTTTTTTCTCATCCGTGGAGAGATAATATTTGTCCTTCCTATATATAGGATTGCAATAAGATTAAATTGAGATCACTTTAATTGAACAATCAAGTGTACACTTGTACAGTGGTTTCACATATTATGCATGGACTCCGTTGCTAACTGTAGAATGGTAGCTATTCAGATGAGAGTATCAACATAGTACCAGTGAGTTATCCTCCATTCTCTGCGGCCCACTATCGCTAATACATCTGATGTGGACAGATTCTTCAGTCAGAGTTCCTAATTTTCTCTCTGTGTCTGAGTTAAGAATAGATGGTTGTTAATTCCTTTGTTAAAACACTCATATGTGGCCCTTCATTTTACCTGTGGCAGGAGTATTGTTGCAGTCTAAGTTACAGGAATTCCTGTAGATGAGTTACTTGCTTTACTCTTAAATCTTATTATTGGATGCAGTGATATACTTGAAATCCCCTTCTGCAAAACCAGTGCTTTCCATTTGTTCACCCTTCGCCATTAATATTTGCCTTCATATTTGCAAGCTTGTCACAAAATATGAATTTATTTTCAATCTTTCACCATTTGTGCAAATGCTGTTGTCACTGAAGGGTGAAGATATAGACAGAATTTAAATGCATAATATCACAAATGTTTTCTAAGCTTTTTTATTAATGCAGTTCACAGCACAATTAACATAAATAATTTTGTTTTTAGCACACTACTTCCCAAAAGCATTAAGATGCAATAGCAGATTGTAGGAGGAAAGGATTCTCAATATGGTTATGAAAAAATGTTAGTGACTGCATGCAAAATGTGGTTCAACTGCTCCTGTGAAGTTAATAATAATAATAATAATAATATCTGAATTATAAGAGACCTTTTCATTGTTGTTTGTGTGTTTTCCCTATTGGATGATTTTTCAGCTTATAAAGTATCCTTGCTATCTGGGTGAACTATCTGTGATAACTCCATTTAAGCTGATTTTCTTTTTGTGTCAATGGCAAACCCACATGGGAAAGAATAAGCAACATAAACAGGTGTTCAATTTGATGAATATCATTATTTCTTTAAATCAAGGAGAATTATGCAATACTTTATTTAAATTAAGAAGTATCCCTGAAAATTGTAGTCCTCAGGAAATAAGTTCTTTTAGGTTCCAAATTCACTTAATACAAAATGCATCATCTATAAGCAGGAAAAAACATAATCACTCTAATTTCTTGAAACATCTGAACTGCATTTTCAAGATTTAGCTGTCCCAGTAAATGGGAATTAATGACAAAGAAAATATATTTATTTAATGTCAATATTTTGTTTCCTTAAAAATTTAGCAAGACAACATAATTCATATAGTTACTGAGAAGTGACACAAAGGAAAATCGAGTCTTAGTGTATATTATGTGCTTACTATGTGCCAATCTATATTTGTATGTCTCTACACGGATTCTACAGTTTATTCCTTACAATTAATCCTATCAAGTGTGTATTATTATCACCGCCACTTTACAGATGAGGAATGTGAGACAATGAGATATTAGGCAATTTAGCCACAGGCCAGACAGTTGGGATTCAAATCCGGGAAGTGTAAGACCTGAGAGTTGAATCCAGTCAGGTAAATTACTATATAAGCCAACCATGAATCTTTGGTGTAGTGGAAGTAGGGCAGATTTTATAACCAGTATGAACTGGAATTGAGACCTGATTCTACTACTCAGTAAAGGTCTGATCTTGGGAACTTAGTTCCTTTTCAGTGAAGGTTGCATTTCAAAATAAGACAGTAAGATTCAGAATTACATGGATGTGGATCAAATTTCTTCCTTGCATTTTGGAACCCCACCAAGTTGATAATAGTACACTATGCCAATAATTTCCTAAAATAATTTCCAATAATTTCCTCTTAGATTCCTCCTGCCTTCTTTCCTATACCCATTCTTTTTTTCTCTCTTGTTTTTTCTGCACTCATTTTTGAAATGCAAGAGATGAGGAAGGCTGGAAAGGATATTGAGAGCATCACGCCAAAATTATTCTTAGTGGGCAGAAAGAAAGCTATAGCCTGCAGCACTCATCCATTACAAGCTTTTGTTTGGTTACAACAGTATTGTTATACATTTAGAGGCATCCACGATACATATTTTGGAGACTCCAAAGGCTGAAAATGTTACAGGTTGAAAGTTGGCCCTTTCATATGAGAAACAGAAGTATGTAGACTTATGATGACTTTATGTGGCTTTCATATTAGACAATTCCTTCTAATGGATCTCATGTAGATAGGCAGGGATAAAATTAAAGAACAGATTCCTAATAGATTATTGGAAGCTTGTCTGACAAATATCAAGATGGGCTGTTTGGTTTAAACAGTAAAGCCTACACTATTGTTTTGAGGTTTTGATATAGATGAGAGGATCTGTGTGAGAAATATTGATTATTAATAGCATAATCAATTATTACACTAATAGTGCTTTAGAAAGTTTAGGTAATAACAGCAAGTTATTTAGCAAGTTTGGAAATAAAGTATAATTTCATCTTCACTCAAGTGATTCGATGAACATTTCATGAGTAAATATGTTCTCTACGCCTCATGATATCATCACTTTTAAGCCACATATATTGAGGAGGGGCAGCTGGCAGCCAACATGTAATACCATGCGCCTCATCTCTTCAAACCTTCACCTACTCACCACCTGTCAACAACTTATCTGCTTACTCTTTCTATAATTTTGCATTTTCTAGAATGTCACTTAAATTAATTCATCCAGTATGTAACTATTCAGACTAGCTTCTTTTATTTAACAATGACATTTAAGATCTGTCTGTGTTTTCAGTGACTTGATAGCATATTTCTTTTTATCATTAAGTGTCAATACTATTCTACTGATGAGTATTCTACTGAATAATAATATTTCATTGGACAGTATCTTACAGTATGTTTATCCATTCACCTATTAAATAGCATTTTGGTTTCTTCCATTTGTGGGTTATTTTGGATAGAGCTACTATCAGTTTTCCTGTATAGGTTTTTGTGTGAACGAGTTTTCAAATTAGTTGGTTAAATACTTAGAAAGACAACTGCTGGATCATATGGTAGGACTATGTTTAGCTTTTAAGACATTGCAAAACTGTCTTCCAAAGTGGATGTACTATTTTGTATTTCCACCTTCAATGAATAAGAGCTCCTGTTGCTCCTCCCCAGCAGTCAGTATTGTCAGATTTTGGATTTGAGCCACTCTAATAGGTATGTCATGATACATTATTGTTGTTTGAATTTGTATATCTCTAATGATGAGTTTTGAACATCTTCCTGGATGTTTATTTCCCATCTGCATATTTTCTTTGATTAACTGTCTGTATAGATCTTTTGCTCATTTCAAAATGTGGGTTGTGTTCTGAATTTTCAGTGAACACCTGTTTTTAATGTATAATTTCAAACTATAAATAAGAGTAGAGAGTACTATCTATATGGGCCTGGCACTCTGGCATGCATCATCTCATTTTTAGCCTCAACCTATTCCTATGAGGCAAGTATTATGATTTTCTTTTCACATCTGAGAAGTCTGAGGTTAAGTGATCAAACCTAATTTTTGAGGCACAGAGCCAGGAAGAGGTAAGACAATGCTTTCTTAACAATACAAAAAAGTGGTTTTTATGACTATCAGGCCTAACAGTCTTCTTTTTGTTACAAATATTTTTATACCCACTTACTCACAAAATGATATTCATAAATAGTATAACCTAATTAAATATAAAATAAAGCAAATCAATATAAAACCTTGTATGTAATATGGAGGAAAAATAAGAAGGAGGAATAAGAAGAAAATACTGAAATAATATGTGTTTATATATTGAATACCTTTGCATGATTATATTAGGTACAACATTAATAATAAATAAGCCCACTTATAATAAATACATTTATTTGTAAGAATCCAGAAGCCTTTTCATACAATAGTCTCAGGAAATTAGTAGAACAAGAAGGTGCTAGAATCAAATCTAATGTTAGATTAACTATTAGCCAACTAGACTTATTTGAGAATAACACAAGAAGGAAAGATAATGCTTTGTGAAATAGGAAAAAACAAATCTGTATAAATTTTAAAATGTAGAAGTGCAGAAATAAAGTAATATGAAGTCTTTGCAAGCAAGAGGTATTCAAAAGTCATGCAGCATGTGGTAAAACTCTTCGCTAGATAAGACTTCATTATGCATTTGTGATGTTTAAAACACCCATCTACTGGTTTCCAGTCATATGCTTCATTCATTGTAACAACCCAAATTATATTCCAATTTCTTTACTGCTTCCTTATTCTAAAGACATACAGTAATTGTTCTAATTTGTAATATGTAATTTGAGGATTACTGTGGCATGCCAGTTCATAAAATTTAGGAACGTTTGAGACTATTTTGGAAATATTACTTTATGGCAATAGAAATGTCAAAAATTAGTAAAGTTCAGTATTTAAATTTGCCAACTTGTGGCCTTGAATCAAATATAGTCTTATCTTTGGTAGCAGAGGCACTTTAAAAAATTAATAAACTACATTAGCTAGAATAGAGTCAAATACTAAATATGGGGAGCAAAATTGGCCAAAAATTCTTTAAAATCATCTCTGTCATTCTGCTTCATGAGTCTTTCAGCTGAAGATTCCGCTTATAATAGTAACACTGAAGGATGGGCTATAAAAAAGCATTGCTTTTATTTTCATAAACATCTAATATTATTATTTTAGTTACTAAGAAATATGTTAGGTAGCCATGGAGGATAACTATATAATAAAAAAAAGTCTCTCGTTTCAAATTTTTAACTTCTTTGACTGTAATCTGTAAGGTTAAGTGCATGTGACTCTCAAAATCTTAAAAAGCCAGTATGACCTTGTTGTTTTTGAATTTATCTGAATTTTCTTGGCATTAATTTATATTTTCATGCTGGGTCACCTCTTATGGTCATGCATTTTATAGATTTATTCCCTATTCTATCAAACAAGTCTTGTGTTTATTAGTCTTAAATTTTCCTCTCTTTATTTTTAAGGTAAATTTTTATCATGGTAGCCAGATAAACAGACTAGAAGAACAGTCAAGCTAGAGTGGGAATGTAGGGGGTTCCAGGGATTTTAAGGCTGAGCAAGAAAAAAAGATATGGCCACGAGGTAGCAATAGAAAATATAAGCTTTCTTTAGGTGACCTTTTGGTAAGTTTGCATGTAGTGGGCAGGACAGGGGTGCCACCCGGAAAGGTAGGAGAGCAAGGAACTCCTAAAGGAAAGACAGATCAGAAAGGGAGTAACTGTCTCCATGATATCATTCAACAGCATGGGGAGTCTCTGGGTCAGAGAGCTGCAAAAGGCAGCAGTGGCATGAGGTATGTATAGAGCAGGGGATTATCTTACCTATGACTAGCAGATGTTGGCACACTTTTGTGGGGTATGCAAAGCAAGCAGGTTCTAAATGGCTAAAAAAATATCTGTTTATTACAGCCCTGTTGAAACAACTGGACATACAAAATTCGATTTTGGTGACAGAGAGCTATTAAGCTAATGGGTCTCATCCAGATGTGAAGAAATAAACAGTCCAGGGGCCAATGTACAGAGGCCAACCTTGGCTGTTTCCTGTATAAGGAGGCTTTGTGGCATGGTGAAAAGAAGGTGGGTTTGCAATCAATCAGGATGTGAAGTCCCCATTTTATTTCTTGTTGGCCATGTAACCTTTGTCTCTTTCATGACCTTTAAGAACTTCAGATATCTAATGTGGAACAAGGGGACACAATAACCAACAAAAGACTGGGATGAAGATTAAACAAGGTGGTGCATGCTGATCACCAGGTAAATGGATTATGTTCAATAAATATTAGTTGCTTTCATAATTTTTTTCATACTTTGGGGTATGTTATAATTTGAGTACCCCTTGAATAATTTGAGCCTTGGAAAACAGAATTTTACTGAAGAGTTTGCATTTAGGTAGTTTATTTTGGAAAGTGAGCTCAGGGAACAGAAGTAAGGGGCTGAAGAGGGGGAATCAGGGAAAGAAGAAAAGCTTATATATCGATGTGCTCTATGGTCTGTTTTTGGAGTGATCACCTGTGGTCTGAGTAGCAAATTGAATGTGCCACAGGATTACCCACCAGAGGAACAGAAGAAGAATGTATCTGTGGACATATCCCTTCATGTCACCAAACTGATCAAAGGTTACTCTTTGGGATTTTAACTCCTTCTCACTTATGGTTTGCACATGTGTGAATGCTGGATGCTTTTCAGCAGCTGTTCAACACTACCAGTGCACACTAAGAGAGGCACAGGGGCAGAATGCCATCAAAAATGCTGCCACTGAGATAAGAAGTTTTGTAGTTACACCTGTGTGAAGTTGGTTGCTGCAGCAATGGTTGAAAGACAAGGTGGGTCAAGAGTTTGGAGAAGGTAAGGCATATGGTGTATTCAATAAAGAATGACAAGGCAAACAAAAGCAAGATAATTAGTCAATAATGGGCAAAACACCTTGAAAATAATGGGTTCTTTTTAATAAAACCAGGAGCTAGTCCACTGATTTCTCAGCTCTGTCATACATTTTTGTGAGCAACATGCTCTACACTTCTCCTTGATAATTTTTGAACAGAGCTAATTTTAGTTCTTTCCAATTGTCTTTCCAATTTCTCTGTAACGAAGTGATAAAGCACACGATTTTTTCCAGTCTCTTTAGATCCTTTGGGTTGCAAGAGACTAATGCTTTCTTATTTCACTTAAAGCATCAGTGATTATTTAAGAAGATGCACATGTATAAAGACTTAGGACACATTCTGAGACAGGCACATTTAATCTGTGCAAATTCCATTTTATTGGCTTTCCTATGAGGAACAGTGAAACATTTGAAATGTGTGAGACATTTCTGTGACTATTCCACAGAACTCAATTAGCATATTCCACAGACTCAATTAGCATATTCCAGGAGTAACCATAAACTGGAAAATGGGAATTTGCTATTTTTTTTTGGTCATTCTCTCTCCTAGTGAAAACATCACATGAAATCCTGGGGGATTACAGAGTTTAAAGAATGAGAGATATTTTTTTCACACAAAACTTCTTCCAAAAGCAAGACAGCCACTTCATCTAGTACTTAATGAAAGAAACCATGAACTGGTTCAAAGCTAGGAGAAAAAAATAATAGTTGTGTCTATATTGCCATTCTGCCAAAGGATTTTTAAAGGAAATGATAACTTTATTCAATTTTGTCTTCTGCATTCACTATAGACTCTATATTTGGGGTAAAATGTAATGCAACTGATAAGACAGACCAAAAGTTCTGTCTTGAAACCCCAGGGCCATTACAATATTTCAGTGCTTTTTTTGTTGTTGTGTTTTGAGACTGAGTCTCGCTCTGTCACCCAGGCTGGAGTGCAGTGGTGCGATCTCAGATCACTGCAACCTCTGCCTCCCAGGTTCAAATGATTCTTCTGCCTCAGCCTCCCAAGTAGCTGGGAATATGTGCCACCAGGCTTGGCTAATTTTTTGTATTTTTAGTAGAGACGGGGTTTCACTGTTTTAGCCAGGATGGTCTCGATCTCCTCACCTAGTGATCCGCCCACCTCAGCCTCCCAAAATGGTGGGATTATAGGCCGTGAGCCACTGTGGCCGGGCTTGTTTTGTTATTTTAGATGTTCTATACATTGATCTTTCTTTCCCTTGATGATGCTCCTCTTCCATAAGTTTGGTTTACTCACAGTTTGATATATTAGGATCTGTCATGGATTAAATTCTGTTTCAAGGCACTCTTTGATCATCCCTTCTTTTGGTAATGGCCTTACTTTCTGATTTTATTTGTTTGTTTTAGCTTAAATTCCTGAGAATCTACTTGACCCAGCCATAATTTATTTTTCAAGATTTAGCACTTCAACTGTTGCTAATCAGCCTGAAAATTTACTTATGGGGGATCATTGTCCCCCTAAATCCTATTATTCCTTGGGGACTGGGCAAAGGCATAGGATTTGCATGGGGTTTTACAAACAACTAATGAGGGCTATGGGTGAGACAGTTCTCTGCAGAAAGGGGCAGTGGCTCTGACAGGCAATCTAAGAATTGGTCCATTTCCCCTGCTATTTAGTATGAGGAGTGTTCTCTACTTTAGTGAACAACAGACAGCTACATGCAGTCCTGCATATCATTCAGATAAAACTGCACTTAGAATTGAAGCTCCTTAAGCAAGAATTTTGTTTCTAAAGTTCCTTGCATTTATCTTCTCCTATTCTTGTTTTGGAAGTTGTCTAATTTGCCTCAACTTGAAATATCTATGATTAAATAAGGAGATAAAAGGGTATTGGGCAAACAGGAAGAGACTATAGGCAAGAACAATGGTACACTGAAGATGGAAGAATAAAACACTGGGGAAAATCCATAATAAATATCAAATTGTAAGAGGAAAATGTTGCACAATAGAGCTGAAAAGGAAGAATGAAGTATGAGTTTTGTGTACCTTGAATGCCAATCTAAGGGGTTTTGGTCATTTTCTTTGTTCAAGGGATGATGGGGCATAAATAGGTTACCAGATGTTTCAGCAACTGATCTGCTACAAAAGGACGTGCAAGGCCTCTTTGAATCCTGAGTATGCATAATATGATTTAGGTATTTACTCAACTATGTCTTAAGAACAAAATTTTGCTTTGTGCAACTGAAATTACCATTGAGGGAGCAACATAGCCCCCAACATCGAAAAGATGAACTATTCTAATCAGCTACATCTTTTGCATATTAATTTTTCTTCACAAATAGCTGCAGTAAAAGTCTTTCTTTATTATTTGATCCAATGAATCACTGCAGAGCAAAACCACACTTCGTCCTCTACAAGGTCAAGTGCATCTGAGAGGAACATCTCAATGAGGCTTCAAAATCACTGTGTTTTCAGATCCTGGTTCTCAGGAGAATAGAGGTAGGCAGGAACAAAGGGAAAGATGGTTGTTCTGTGGACATTGCAGACGTTTCTCTCTGGTGGGTGTTCACACAGGGAGATCTGATGCTTGATATAAGTAGAAAAATACTGCCATTAGTGAGAAATGGCATCATTAACAGGACACTATCCTTCCTTGTCTGGGTTCCTCAATAAAGAATAAGTGAAAAGATGCAAAGACTATTAGAAACTCCAATAAAAGAAAATTAAGCACATTCAGAGTTGCATATCGAAAATTTATGAAATCAGAAGGGCTCTAAATAGCTTTGGTAAGAATAATGAGGAAACAGTACAATCAATGTAACTCAGCTAAATGGATACTTTGCAAGCCAAATGCAGTATATAGGACTTAGAGACTCAGGGAGGCAGTCAATAAATATTCATTAATGATGCTAAGAATCAGAAGATGGTTTAAAACTCATGAAATGAAGCATACGTGTCTTTATTGTTGGAATTTTTCTTTTCTTTTTTTATTATACTTTGTCTAAGTTCTGGGGCACATGTGCAGAACATGCAGGTTTGTTACATAGGTATACACATGCCGTGGTGGTTTGCTACGTCCATTCCCCCATCACCTGCGTAGGTATTTCTCCTAATGTTATCCTTCTCCAATCTCTCACCCCTTGCTATCCCTACCCTAGCCCCCTAACCCCTAACAGGCCCTGGTGTGTGATGTTCCCTTTCCTGTGTCCATGTGTTCTCATTGTTCAACACCCACTTATGAGTGAGAACGTGTGGTATTTGGTTTTCTGTTCTTGTGTCAGTTTGCTGAGAATGATTGTTTCCAGCTTCATCCATGTCCCTGCAAAGAACATAAACTCATCCTTTTTTATGGCTGCATAGTATTACATGGGGTATATGTGCCGTATTTTCTTTATCCAGTCTATCATTGATAGGCATTTGGGTTGGTTCCAAGTCTTTGCTATTGTTGTAAACAGTGCTGCAATTAACATAGGTGTGCATGTGTCTTTAAATAAAATGATTTATAATCCTTTGGGTATATACCCAATAATGGGATTGCTGGGTCAAATGGTATTTCTATTTCTAGATCCTTGAGGAATCACCACACTGTCTTCCAAAATGGTTGAACTAATTTACACTCCTACCAACAGCATAAAAGTGTTCCTATTTCTCACATCCTCTCCAGCATCTGTTGTCCCAGATTTTTTAATGATCGCCATTCTAACTGGCGTGAGATGGTATCTCAATGCAGTTTTGATTGCATTTCTCTAATGACCAGTGATGATGATAATTGTTTCATGTTTGTTGGTTGAATAAATGTCTTCTTGTGAAAAGTGTCTGTTCATATCCCTTGCCCACTTTTTGATGGGGTCGTTTGTTTTTTTCTTGTAAATTTGTTTAAGTTCTTTGCAGATTCTGGATATTAGCCCTTTGTCAGATGGGTAGCTTGCAAAAATTTTTTTCAATTCTGTTGGTTGCTGGTTTACTCTAATGATTGTTTCTTTTGCTTTGCAGAAGCTCTTAAGTTTAATTAGATCTATTTGTCTATTTTGGCTTTTGTTGCCATTGCTTTTGGTGTTTTAGTCATGAAGTCCTTACCTATGCCTATGTCCTGAATGGTATTGTCTAGGTTTTCTTCTACAGTTTTTATGGTGTTAGGTCTTATGTTTAAGTATTTAATCCATCTGGAGTTAATTTTTGTATAAATTGTAAGGAAGGGGTCCAGTTGCAGCTTTCTGCACATGACTAGTCAGTTTTCCCAACACCATTTATTAAACAGGGAATCCTTTTCCCATTGCTTGTTTTTGTCAGGTTTGTCAAAGTTCACATGATTGTAGATGTGTGGTGTTACTTCCAAGGCCTCTGTTCGGTCCATTGGTCTATATTTCTGTTTTGGTACCAGTACCATTCTGTTTTGAATACTGTAGCCTTGTAGTATAGTTTGAAGTCAGGTAGCGTGATGCCTCCAGCTTTGATTTTTTTTTGCTTAGGATTGTCTTGGCTATGTGGTCTTTTTTTTGGTTCCATATGAAGTTTAAGGTGGATTTTTCCAGTTCTGTGAAGAAGGTCAATGATAGTTTGATGGGGATAGCATTGAATCTATAAATTACTTTCAGCAGTATGGCCATTTTTATGATACTGATTCTTCCTAACCATGAGCATGGAATGTTTTTCCATCTGTTTGTGTCCTCTCTTATTTCCTTGAGCAGTGATTTGTAGTTCTCCTGGAAGAGGTCCTTCATGTCCCTTGTTAGTGGTGTTCCTAGGTATTTTATTCTCTTTGTAGCAATTGTGAATGGGAGCTCACTCATTATTTGGCTCTCTGTTTGTCTGTTACTGGTGCATTATTGTTGGAATTTTTCTAGATCTAGATAATCCTAGCCCTTCCTTCTAGGTTCACATGGAAAAGCAATATATACTATTCTCCTTGGGCCTCAGTTTTCTCATTTGCAAAATAAAAAGTTTGGACAGCGATGAGAAAACTACAGCTCAAGGGCCAAACTTGACCTGTTGTCAGTCTTTATAAATAAATTTTTGTTAAAGGTAGTCATGCCTGGGTGTTTATGTATTGCCTATGGCCATTTTTGGGCTACCATAGTAGTTAAGTAGTTGAAACAGAGACTGAATGGCTTGCAAAGACATTTTTTTTTCCCCTCTGTCTCTTATAGAGTTTGCTGACTACTGGACTGGATGATCTCTTAAGTCAGTTAAAACAATCCACAAGTGTAAGGGTAGATTCCAATTTTAATTAGTCTGTTATGCGATTTATAAAGGAAAGACTTCCAGAATATGACACATTTGTATTCTTGATAAACACTGGGTTGAGGGATTTGTGTGTGCACTTCAGCAAACAATTAGCAAGTGCCTTAAAAGCCACAGACACTTCTGAAGCAAAATAGATCCTAAATAGCCATTTTCCTTTCTCTCACTGGGACTGCATAATTATTGTTGCATTCAACTTAATTAGTTCAGACTTCATTAACTTGAAATTTTCCACAATTCAGGCATACTGGACTGCAATATACCATTATTGCTTTTTTTAAAAAAAAAAAAAAGATTTGTTGAAGATGTATATAGTAAAAAAAAAAAAAATGGTTATAAGGATGTATTTTACCCTACAAACCGAAACTCCTTAAAATATAAATTATTCATGACAATGTTTTCCCCCAAATTTTCTGTTTGCTTTTGAAACAGATTCCAAAAAATTTCCTCCATGAAAACCTGTTTTTCATTTGAATTGAATACTTAATGGCCTTTTCTTTACATTAAAAAGATCTGGGTCCCAATTGCAGGGCTGAAAGTTCATCAGATTTGTTAATTTCTGTAAGTCTCATATACCCCAAATGTATTTATCCTCCTCCCATCAAGTGGTGGGGACTATGTACCTTCCCTTTGAGTCTGGGTGGCTTGCGACTCTTCAATCAGTAGAGTATGACAGATTACACTTAGCATAGCATCTTCCAAGTTCATCCATGTTGTCACAAATGGCAGGTTTTCTTCCCTTTTCATGGCTGATGTTGATTAATTTGATTGTGTTAATCATTACATGTATATATCTATCAAATCATCAGGTTTTATACCTTGAATATATACAATTGTTTATTTGTCAATTATTCCTCAATAAAGCTGGAAAACATAGGGCATGGCAGAAGTAGGCATGGTCATAGAAGATGATGCAGTTTCTGCCTTGGTCTCTGGAACACTTGCACTTGGATCTCTGAGCCACCAGGTCAGAAGTCTGACAATACTGAGGTGGGCACACTGCAAGGAAGGCAAGCCCCTCAGCAGTCTTGGTTTTCAAGTCTTTTTTGACTTGATGCCCAATCTGAGAGCAAAGGAGACTCCGGGTGATTTCCTTCTCCAATCCTTGAGTGACTCTAGCCTTCAGGCCTTCCCAGACATGATTCCAGACACTGGAGGACCAAGAATAGCCATCCTCACAAATAATAAAATATAAAATAAATAATAAAATGTTTGTAGTTTTAAGCTACTACAGTTTGGGGGTAGTTTGCTTAGCAACAGCAATGTTAAAACTGTTCTGCCATCTGCAAAAGAGAAACAATATTGATCGATGTGATACAGCTGTGTGGGGAAGACTAAATGAAATCGTAAATATATTGCTACCATGTCTGATCCATAGTAAGCAGTACAGTATAGCTACTCATACACGTTTCCTGAAAATGATTATTTAATTCTTCTTTCATTCATGTGACTAGGTTCTGTATTCCTTTTACTGCTTCTCTACAGTACTCACATGTCTAGTCTAACTACCACACAAATAGAATCTATGAATTTAAAAAGATCAAGCGCAGGCATTCAATAAAGCAGACTGATTCCTAACACATATGTATACTATAGGAAACTAGAATCCAGGTAAAAAGTTAAAATAAATTATTTTTTTACCAATTTATTGGAATAAACATTTATCACATGCCTACAATGTGCCAGACCCTCTGGTACAGCTCATGATAAATGTCCATGGGGAAAATATCTGCTTTGCCTTCAACCTAACAAAATAGTTGCCGTAGTTCCTTATTTAGTAACACCATCCTTTTTAGCTAAGAGTTAGTGATCCATCATCTTTGATCTTCTCGGATCTGACAGACACTGGCATACACTATACAGCCATAAATGATCACCAAATCTCAGGACTTTTTCTCATGGAGGAGTCAGATCTAAATGTCTCCTTGAAGTTTATCCTGCTCTTTTGGCTTGTCAGAAAACACTGCATTAGAGAGTTCATGTGGCAGATACCATGGATGAGCAGCATGAAATTCAAATGGACAGTGAATTGAAGTGACATTTTTTTAAATCCAAACTAATGCCATTCAAAGCCATATCATTTCAGAAGGGCATCGGTAGTGATGAGAACAACTGCACTGAGACTACTCTGAGTAGACAAATTGTCTTGCATTTAAGCTAATGAACAAGTACTGTGGTAAACAATTCTTTGCTTCAGGGTCCTAATTTAACTTGCTATTTGCCCCTTTGGACATTCATACAGGGTTTGTAAATTAGGCAGTAATTTCTGATTATGTGGTGCCATCCTAATGGTTATGATCTTTTGCAGAACTCTTAACAGATTACAATGTGATGGGAGTGCGGAGATATACTAGGAACTCAAGGGAAGGTAGAATTAAGGAGCAATTTGTCCACCAAGAGGGCTCCATCTTCTTTACCCTGCAGACATTAGTAGAAATAAAAGACGGTGTTGGATTGGTTGGGGGGTGGGGGGGTGATGGTAGTTTGGGATCGGTTAAGTGCCAAGCATTGTTATAGACACTCCATGTACATTTCCCATTTAATCTTCATGATAACCTTGTGAGGGAAATACTTATCTTTCATTATTTAAAAGAGGAAAGTGAGGTATAAATTAAAGGACCTTCTCAATGTGAAAAGAATTATGACGTTTTGAAGTGTGTGGTTATAGCTGTCTCACAGGTGGAGCTGTTTAAGTCCATAAATCAAATGGTTAAATAGTAGGCATAAATCTCTCTACCACATTTTTAGAGTATTGATACATGGTTTTAAATAATCCTTAAACACATTATAAAAATAGTGCATAAACTAATACTACCTTTAATCTCACTACGTAGAAATAACCATTGATAAGATTCTGATGGGCTATGTTTACTTATAACATATTTGCTATGATTTTGACCTAAAAAGTCTCCCCCTCTATTATTACAAGTAATACACTTTTTATGAAATGCAGAAACATATAAAGAAAAATGTAAAAATCACCAAGAATTCCACACAATCCAGATATATTAACATAAAGGGAAATTTTCATACAAAACATATACTTATATGTAGATGTGAATATATAAGTACAAAAGTTAAATATATTAGTTTATATTTTCTACCAAATTGGCATCATACCCTTTATGCAATTGTGTATGCTTATAAAACGACTGTCATTATCTTGCTAGGGAAATTATCTATTTAAATCAGATTCATTAGGGGAGAGAAAGAAGTAGAAAAGGAAAGAGAGAGAGTGGGGAAGTTGGGAAAGGAAGGGAGAGGAAAATAAGAGAGAAAGAGACTAGTCATTAGTTGTGTAAGTTCTGACTCTATCAATCAGCCTTTAGCATAAATACGATTCATAATTCATCTTCATCTATGTTTTTCTATTTTAGTCTCTATGGTATATCATTATCAAAGATTATTATTAGGAACAAATTTATATTGCATTTATAGCAGAGAGCCAATTTATGAGTCTTTTAATCACAGGACATCTTCCAATAACACCATTATCATACCATCACCATTCTAATCATCGCCATCATCATTATCTAGCACTTGTTGAGTGCTCAACCCTGTCAGTTCTTCCAAATTTATGTTAAGACATGCGACTTAATCCTCACTGCCTTCTAAAGTAGGGGCAATATTTAATTTTGTTTTGCATATCAGAGATATGAGATTGAGAACTATCAGATACATTTCACAAAGTCTTACCACTAAGAAATAGTGCTGAGATTGGAATGTAGGTTTTCTGACTCCTAAGACCATGAATACAGTTCTGAAAGTTATACTATACAGATCAGCTTGATCAAAAGTTGAGATCATAGCTGCAGTATTTGCAATATAGTTTGACAGTAGAGTCACAGGTCACAGAAAGATAGAATTGTTACATTTTAGAAATGGAAAGGGTCTTGGCTGATAACCTAAGATTCAAATATGAAATATGAAGAAAATAGAAGCCGGAAAAGTGAAAATGGCTTGCCGAAAATCACCTAGCAGGCTGAAGACTTATCCACATTCAGTTTATAGTGTACTATCTAGGGTATAGATCAGTATCCTGCTCTTTGGGGAGGGTATAGATCACTACTCTATAAACTGAAAAGCAACCCAAATACAGAATGGTAGAAAGGTCAGTGCTCTGAACTAATCAGCCTTTAGTACTGAGACCATTTCCAAGTCCAACTATGTCACAGTCTTGTCATGTGACCTTAGTCTAGCTATTTACTTTCTCAAGAATCTGTTTTTATTTTTCCTTTTCTTGTTGAAAGGATAGGGGTTAGTGTAAGTGACACTCAGAGGCAAAAGCCAAAATACAGGCTTTCAAGCCTGAATGACAGCTTCACCTTCAGCATCTGTCGGTAGACCTTACCTTGGGTAAGTCACGGCCGCTCCACCTCTCATTTATCCTAATTTTGAAATAGTGATAAGAAGAGTCCCTCCTCCGGGGTTGATGTGAGGATAAAGTGAGATAATCTAAACAAAATGTCTGGCTCATCATATGTACTCAATAAATGATAGTTATCTAAAGTTCCTTTAGACTCTGAAATTAAGTGTTACAAATCAGGAAATACTGAATATCTACCATGGCTCAAGGTCACCTACCAATACCAACTTTGAAATGTACATTGCTTATAGAAACTTTTTATTTTCACTTCCCTGAATATTAGCTCTTTGAGTTGAAAAAATAACTCTCAGTTCAAGCTTTCTAGAATCATGCAGAGAGACAAAGAGTGGGGGTAAAGAAACACAGAGATTATTTTGCTCTATGCCTTTCACAAGTTTAAATCCCTTAAGTCTGTACTAGCTCTTTTCTCTCTTACAATTTATATTTGAAACCTCTTCATTTAAAGTGTCATATACATATTTATGGATTGCTTTATTTTCCTGGATCTCTTCTAGTTCAACTCTTGCTTTTTCAAAACAAAAAAAGCAAGGATGTATACTTTTGAAACTATTTTCAGAAAGTAAGAGCTACTTCCTGATAATGTGGCATGCTTCACTGATACCATTTCAGTATTCTGTAGTTTGGATACATTTTATACTACAGTTTTTCCTCCAAGTGGCATTATTCTGTTCTTCTCAATTACTGAAAGTATTGGCATACATTGTTATATTGGCCATACCTAATTATTCCTTTCAGCTTGATCCACAAATACTAAAAGAAAAAAAAACAATGCAGTCATCATTTCTATGTCCATCCTTAAAAGACTCATCAATACCTAATTCTTAGGTTTTGAGTTTTTTTAAGTTTTTCTTAGGTCTTTCATCCATTTCGAAGTATTCCTTGGTGATTCAGACATATTAGAAGTGTGGCACATGAGGTTGAGTTGCCGCCTTAAATTAAGGCATACCTCTGAATACTAGAAATTTATGAAGAGAAATTCATCTGCCTCCATTTCATCAATGTAATTAACATGTTCACTAATCAAGGTTAGGTGACAAAATGTTGACAGTGTGACACTATTCCCTCTGCCCAAACATATTAAATATATGACGAAATATACAAAGTGTCTAATGTGTGGCAGCCACTGATAGAGTTAGGATATTTCAGGTGGTAAGGACAGAGATTGACTAAGGGAATGGGATCAATTTTGAGGCTACAAGAGGAAGTCAGGATGCTCAGAAAGCCACACCAATAACTCTTTGGTGATTTTTATGGAGAAATAAAAATTCATACAGACTGTCCTTGTAGTCCAAAAGCAATTCTAACACTGTTTTTTGTTTTGTTTTGTTTTGTTTTGAGATGGAGTACAGGCTGGAGTAGTGGTACAATCGCGGCTCATTATAACCTCCGCCTCCCGGGTTCAAGCGATTCTCCTGCCTCAGCCTCTCGAGTAGCTGGGATTACAGGCATGTAGCCACCACACTCAGCTAAGTTTTGTATTTTTAGTAGAGACGGGGTTTCATCATGTTGGCCAGGATGGTCTTGATCTCCTGACCTTGTGATCTGCCCATCTCAGCCTCCCAAAGTGCTGGGATTACAGGCGTGAGCTACCATGCCTGGCCCATTTTCATCACTCTGCTTTTCTGTGCTCCCGGTATACTTCTATAGCAATTTTTAATACTCATTTCACTTATTATTATACACCTTGTACCAGCTACTGTGTCATGCATTTTATTTGCATTTATGTAACACTACCTTCAAATACTCTAAGGCAGAGCTTCTGATAGGCTTGGCTAATGGCTCAGTAAATGTCCTTTGAGGCTGAGGTTTTTTGTTTTTTGGGGTTTTTGTTTTGTTTTGTTTTGTTTTTGAGATAAAGTCTCACCCTATTGCTGAGGCTGGAGTGCAATGGTGCGATCTCTGCAAATTCCACCTTCCAGGTTCAAGTGATTCTC